>OZ017738.1:84577154-84832154 GCA_963969285.1 Odontomyia ornata
CTACGATGACGTCTGCCAAATTATAGCTGAAATCACTGCAAATACTGATAAGAAGATAAAATTATCATGTGATTTTAATCAACCAAACATAAAATTTTTGGTGGACTGTCTTCTGCTCCCTTCTTTCAATTAATCTCCTAGATACTAATTTAAGTAATCTCATGAGCACCTTTTATAGTAATCATTGGCAGCAAATAGCTCCTCTACCCAAACAAAATTGCAAATTGTTCGATCTTATTTTGTCTAACACTTTTGAAGAAGTAGAAGTCTGTTCTCTAATTCAGCTCATATCTCTGCTTTTACACTTGAATTGTCAAAATCTGACAATTTTAATTCTAAGGCGTACAATCCCGTTATTGTATATGACTTTTGAAATGGTAATTATGGTAACTTTCTTCCTCTTCTTCTGCGTAGCACAACAGCCTCTCTCGAGCCTTTGCTTCTTGCAAAAAGCGCCTTCAACTGTCTCGATCCATTGATCGCGTCCTTCAGACCAGCTTTTCCTCGATTTCCCCACTGGTCTCTGGCTTTCAGTTCTTCCAATGAATACCTTTTTGGGTATCCAATGTTCATCCATACGATTCATGTTTCTTGCCTGCAGTTTTTCAATCGCTCAGACTTCCAGCTCGTTAAAACTTTCATATAGCTCATGGTTGTATTGCTTCGATTATTCGCCTCAGGACCCATCGCTCAAAGGCATTCAATTTATTTGCGGATGTTTTGGTTAGGGTCCATTTTTCAAATAGCACAGCAGAACACAGGTGTAATATGACAACAAAACAATCACATGATTGTCAAACGTCTCACAATATGGCGGACTCTTGTTTAATTTAAATTTTCAATAAAAATAATTTTATAATTATTAAGCATTGCCATAAATTCAGCATAACCATAAGTTGAAATTATTAACTATTGCCATAAATGAAACATTACCATAGTTTATCCAGCAATATAAAATTAATGTAAAAATGTCAGCAAATTAAATATTAAGTGAAAATAAAGTACTGCTAGGTTAAGTTAGTATATAAGGCGAAAAGAACTTCAATAAAATCTTCATTCTCTTGTATACGCTGGTATTATTATTGCGTAAGTATAAACAATATATCCTTTACTAAGGGCGTAAAAACACTCGCATGGGATACTTCCTTCGCTTAAATAAATGCAGACTGGAAGGCGTTACACGCTTGTGTCTGCATTCTACAATTTCGCGAGTAATTAAAATATTGAGAAAGGACACCACAAAAAAAAAACAAAATAATAAACAAACAGGCGTTTTACGCTTATGTTTGTTTACGCGTAACGCGAGCGTTTTTACCCACAAAAATTAATCCAAAAGAAGGAAACTCAAAATAAAAAAATAATTTTCCAATTCAAGGTCCGTTGCTCATCGAGTCAACTAACCATCTCTCTGAAGTTTTTTCTTCTTTCCTCTCACTTTGCTCACTAAATCAAGTAAATAACATCACAAACGTTAATGACCGCATTCTTGATCTGGTTTTATCAAACTGTTCAAACAATCAGTCTACTATTTTGGACTTAAAACATCCTGAATTTGCTTATGTTGCATCCGATCTCAACAATCCACAATTAAGTATTGATGTTAAACTGTGTAACATGAGGCGTAAGAAGACTGAACAGCCTTCAAGGTATAATTTCCGTAGATCAAACTTTGCAATTATTGCGAACAATCTTAAATCGACTGATTGGGACTCCTTCTTTGCTAGTGTATCTTGCGATGATGCTGTTTCTAAATTCTACATGTATTTGAATACGCTGATCAGCCAACATACACCAATAGTTCACACATTAAAAAGTAATGACGCACCATGGTTGAACGCCGATATTTTGACCCTTCTAAAAAGTAAGGATCGAGCTCATCGAGACTTCAAACGTACTGGGTGTCCTGCAGCTTGTACAGATTATCAAAGACTTCGTACTCTTGCTAAATGTCGCATGAAAGCAGCCATGCGTAGTTATTATCTCTCCATAGAACAATCTCTGTTGTCTAACCAAACAAAACCTTTTTGGTCTTTCATTCGTTATTTGGACACTTCCTCTCGTATTCCAGATTCAGCACATTGGAATAGCTTGGAGGCTAATGGGCCTTTTGCTGTTTCAGATCTTTTTGCCAAATTTTTCTCTGAATCTTTTAGTGCCTCGTCCTCACCTACGAACTATTGCCCTCCATTCTCTTATTCGACATTAGCTATTGATTTCGAAACCACTCCCTATGATACTGAGCTACTCATCAGCAAGTTAGATGGAAGCATTGGACCGGGTCCCGATGGCATTCCCGCTATATTTGTTAAGTAACTCATTACTTCTATATCTAGTCCTCTTTCAATTCTGTTTAATATAAGTTTAGCCAATGGAACTTTCCCTCAGATATGGAAACTTGCACATATTTTTCCAATTCTGAAGAATGGTGACCCTTGTAATATTTCCAACTACCGTCCTATATCTATCCTCTCCTGCTTCTCTAAATTGTTGGAGCGCCATGTTCACAATAAATTAGCATCATCTCTATCGCAAACTTTTGCTGCCGAGCAACATGAGTTTCTTCCTAATCGCTCTACCACTACTAATTTACTCGAAATATCTCATTCGATTTCTTGTGCTCTAGATAACCATATGCAAATGGATGTCATTTATACTGATTTTCGCAAAGCATTTGATCGAGTTGATCATTCTATTTTACTACTAAAGGTGCAGCACTATGGGTTTCCTGCTCCGACGTTGGCTTGGATAAATTCTTATCTAACACATCGTTTTTGTTGTGTTCGTGCAATCAGTTCATTATCTTAAACCTTTTACCCTACGTCAGGTGTCCCACAAGGCTCAAGCCTTGGCCCTCTCCTGTTTATACTTTTTATCAATGATTTACCTGCTGCTTTAAACTCAAAATCCCTTCTATTTGCAGTTGATTTGAAACTATTTAGGGCTATCGGTCAAGTAGAGGATTGTTCTCAATTGCAGAATGATTTGTTTATCCTAGAAAATTGGTGTAGTATTAACAATCTTGAACTGAACATATCTAAAACCAGTGCAAATCAAATTTAACTATTCAATTAGAAGTGAATCTCTTTCAACTGTTCTAAAAATCAAAGATCTCGGTATAATTTTTGATCCCAAACTCAGATTTGATATGCACATTTCAAGCATTAAAACCAGAGCTTCTCGAGTCTCAGGTTTTGTACTGCGGCATACTTTTATTTTCCAAAGATATATTCTCCGCTGTCCAGCTTTATAATACTCTAGTTAGAAGTATTTTAGAGTATAGCTCTCAAGTTTGGGCCCCACACTTTGAAAACCTTATTGCTGACATAGAATATGTCCAAAGAAACTTCACCCACTGTCTTTTTTATAAGTACAAGATTCCCTATGTTCCCTATGAAGACCGACTCACTTATTTACATCTTCCTTCATTAAAAGCACGTAGGACTTTCCTTGATGAATGTCTTTTATTTAAACTCCACCACCGCCTGATTGATTGCCCTAACTTGGTAAATCAAATAAGTTGGAGGAGCCCTGGCAGGCCTCTGCGCTCCTTCAATCTTCACATCCAATTTGCGCGTACTGAAACCCATTTTCATTCTGCCATGATTCGTTTGCCTCGCGTGCACAATCAATTAGAACTTGGTACTTTCCCTCAATCTTTAATAGCATTTAAGCATTTACTTAGAAACAAACTACATTAATTGTTATAATTTATGATTAATTGCTTAATTATCTTAAAAATTTTTGTCTATTTTATGTATATTGTCTTTTCTATTTTTGTAATTGGGCATTTTGCCTGTTAAAATGGATTCGAAATAAATAAATAAATGAATAACGGTGGAATATCTTTGAAACAAGTTGGGTAGACAGACCTATGCTCATGTCAGAAGGGTTTTGTACTCTACTTACAAAATGCCGTAACTTGCAACGAATAAAATTAAGAAACACGTCACGTTCGAGGATCATACTATTATGAACTAAGTTGAAAGAATTTTGACTTCTGAGGTATTTGTTAAAGTTATACCCATAAATATCTCGCTTGATAATTTTTTCAGATTTTTTTAGATCACGGGTGTCGATTCACGAGGAAGGAAACGCATTTTTCACGTATTCCCCCCCCCCCCCCTGTGCCCCCACTGAAGCAAAAACTGTCAGTTTAAGAACTGTTTTGAAAAGCTCTCATAGAGAACTTTCATCTGATACTCATATCGGCTACGTTTCATGAAATTCTTTTCAGGGGCCACTCTTCTGTACTGTAAGCATTGATTCATGGCCTATTTTTTTGAATCCTAGAATGGCTACAAAGCCCTTTTGCTAGGAGCTCTCTCCTGCCTCTTCGACTTATTTCAATTGTATGTACTCATCTTCATGATACCTATCATTCCTGAAATGTTCATGCAAATCCTGGCAAAGCCGTAGTGTCTAAGTCGGTAATTTTATTGAATTTAAGGGAACGTTTTAGATTTTATTAAAGAAAACATAAAATCGATAAATCATACTATTACTAACAAAGTTGAGTGAATTTCGTCTTCTCATGTATTTGTTGTTGTTGTACTCATTAAGGCCTACAGTCTTGATTTTTTTCAGATTTTTCGGATGGAAGGTGTCCAATCGCGAGGGGGGGGGTACGCGAAAAGTTCGTACATTTCCCCTTCCCCTGCCCCCCTCGGTACTCATAAGGCAATTTTAAGACCTGTTTTGAAAAGATCTCATAAAGACCTTTCCAATGACACCCTACTCGACTACCAATGGTGAAATTTTTTTTTTGAAGGGTCAACTCCCTATATGGGGAGACCCCCCTTTAAACCCTTTGAAAAAATTTTTAACCCTTGAAATTTCAAGAGGTTACCACTTCTGACCTTTCTACAAAGTTTCATGGCTGTAGCCTCTATAGTTTCGGAGAAAAAGTGCTGTGACATACAGACGGACGGACGGACGGACGGACAGACGGACACAGGTCATGATTGCAATAGGGTTTTGTTTTTTAGTACAAAGCCCTGAAAACAACAACGAGTCGACGAGTTGATTACGGGCATCCCCAAGATCGAAATTCCGAAAAAGAAAAAAATCCCCGTTGGCAGCACCCTAAGATTAATAAGAATTGGATGGGCTAAGCTCATATAAAATGCATGAGAGAGCGTGCGACCGGTTTCTGCTCTCTTCCAAGTGAACAGTCTGTCATTTCCTCTCCGTCTGCCTCTTGCTGGTCACTTTCTTGTTCCAAAAGCTGACTAGGTGTGAACTGACTGTCAAGTTGACTGATGCAAATTGGACGCCAAATTGGCCAATTTGCAAGTTTTGTCGCAAATTTTATCCGATATTAAAACTGTGGAAAGTGTTCGCGATCTAAATTCGTTCCAAGTGTTTAAACATTCGATTAAAGTTTGTGATTCAAGTAACTTAAACGTGCGACACTGTGTAATTAACTTAGAATTTCAAAATGAAATGTGTAGTGCCTTCGTGAAAAAATCATAGTGGAAAAGGATCTGTAGGTGTTTCCTTTCACAAGTGAGTAGTTATTATATTAATGTTTTGCATGTTTTTCATACAATGCTGAAGGTTTTCCAAATAGAAAGCAAATTGTTGGTATTGTATGAAAATTTGTTTATATTGAGCAGCAGCCATGTTTGCTTGTGCAACTTGGCTCTCTCTAAGGTTGTAAACAAGAGCGTAGCAGTAGGAAAAGTGGTCGCAGGGGTCGTTGCAACCATATTGTCACGTGATTGTCCACTCCAGTATTATTTGATTACTCAATGGCAGCACCAGCCGGAAAGGTAAATTTCGCGTATGTAGCGTAAGATTTCGGAAAACAATTTGGCTTGCCTACTACTAAACTTCTTACTGCAATTTTCGTAACACCACATGGGTCTTTATTGACCGAAAAGAATCTGCTGGCCTTTGTATTTAAAGAATCTTTATAGAGGCACAAATATTTTACTCATTCAATTGAGTTGCACATTTATAGATCACACATTGAAATCGGCAGATAATAAATTGTTGTAAACATATAAATACAGGTGTTGTCCTTCTCACATTTGCTGTTTATACATTTCACAGTGGTTACCACACAAAGATAATAACTTGTCGGCTTTATTAGCTCAAATAGATAATTTCAAAAGATTTCCATAAAAGTTGAACAGCACTTGCGTTGCTATTAATATAAATATTTTCAATTCTTTTCTGAACCATCAGGGGCCACCATTTTGAATTTTTATTGAAAACGGCTGCTAAAAATATTAAGCTGTAAATTTTCGACTTCTTAATTTGTCATCCGATTTGCATAATTTTTTGCAGGTAAAATGAACTTGCTTTAATAACTTAAAATTTCAAATTTCATTGGAATCTGTCGAGAAACTTGGCTGTTAGAGGGCTACAGAAATTAAAAAAAAATTGGATGTCACCTCTCTGTATGGGGAGGCCCCCCTTAAAAACTTTAAAATATTTTCTTGCACTGCAAATTTCGAGAGGCACCACTTTTTACCTACGTAGAAAATTTCCTCATTCTAGCTCATGTGGTTTGCAAGGAAACACACTGTGACGCACGAACAAACGGATGAACGGACAGACAGACAAGTCACGATTTCATAATTGTTAGGGTATTGTAAAAATATTTTAACAATACCCTTAAAATGGTCTGCTTTATAAATACTTCCAAGTTTAGTCATTTAAAACGTTTCCATGAAAATTATTCATTATTTCAGTTGCTATTAAAATAGCGAAATGCGCTTGCCTTCTAAACTTTGGGGGCCGCCATTTTGAATGCATGCATTTGATTTTTGATTATTTTAAATCTTTGTATGCTAGGATCTCATCAATCAATGCGGCGAATCTCATTCAAATCAGAGTTTCACTCTAGACAGGGCAAAATTATTCAAATTTTAGTGAAAGTGGCAGCTAAAAATATTAGGTTTTAAATTTTCGACATTTTGATTTTTCATTCGATTTAAAAAAATTTCTGCACAATACATCAACTTAGTAAAAAAATCCATAATCTCAAGTTTCATCATAACCTGTTGGAAAATGTGACCGCTAGAGGGCCACGAAAACCTGAACAAGTCCCACATTTAAACAAACGCCATTTTGAAAATTGCACATGCATGATCACCAAAGTTGCGACTTTTAGAGGACTTTGAAATTTTGACTTTCACCCAGCCACCATTTTGGTTTTGCGATCTGACCTCCAGTTTTTTTTACATAACTCTTTAAATAATTATAGTTTCTATCAAAGTACCGAATTTCATTGACATTGGTTGAAAGCTTTGGTCACAACTACAACAACAAAATTTAGTACGTTTTTCGATCTTCGAGCGGCCGCCATTTTATTTCAGCCGTACCAACCTTTGAGTTTTATTGCGAGATTCATCACATACATCAGTGAACCTTTGTACCAAATTTCATCCAAATCGGAGCTATACTTTGGTCAGAACAGAAATCACGATTTTTCGTCTAAAATGGCCGCCATTTTGTTTTCGCCCGGCCGATATAGCTGGTTCACAAGCTTAACTGGGGTATTTACTCAATGCACCTTTTCTGAAAATTTGGTGAACATCGGAGCAAAATTGCAACCTCTAGCCTGGTCACAAATTTCTTTATATCCTATATATATATATATATATATATATATATATATATATACACATATATATATATATATATATATATATATACATATATATATATATATATATATATATATATATATATATATATATATATATATATATATATATATAGGTAAATTTCTCTCAAGAAATTTACCTAAAAACTACCGACTGCCCCACTCACAACAAGAAGAGGGCAGCCAACAAGTACAAAAGTTGTTGGAAGACTACTTTTACCCCTTTTATTAGGCACAAAGAAAAGTGAAGATGGAAATACGAAGTGGATACTTGTCGTTGATTTTCAATAGCTTAACAGAAAAGATAGTTAATGATAAATTCCCTCTTACCAGACTAGAGAATGTCCTCGATAAATCAGGCCAAGCGAAGTATTTTTCAAAATTAGAAACAAGTTCCTTCCACAAGATAGAATTAAACGAAGAACCGAAACCACCAACAGCCTTTACAACGAACAATGGTCATTACCAGTTCAAAAGATTACCTTTTGGCCTAAAGATATCATCAAACAGTTTCCAAAGAATGCTGACCATTGCCCTTAGTGGACTAGATTCTGCTGCATTCTTGTATGTGGATGACATCATTGTATTTGAATGTAGCCTAGCTCACCATAAACAAAATCTCATAAAAATTCTTAATCTCATAAAAATTTCTAGTATACCGTAAAAGTTGCCCTAGTAAATGTAATTTCCTCAGAAGTGAAGTTATATACCTCGGTCACTTAATCACTAAAGAAGGTATTCGCGCAGACTCTGCAAAATATAAAACTATACAAAAATTTCCAGTACCTAAAGATATAGACGAAGTTAGACACTTTGTAGCATCTTGTAACTATTATAGACGCTTCATCCCCGATTTTGCAAAAATTACGAAATATCTCAATGACCTCTTAAAGAAAAATTTGAAATTTAATTGGAATAAGGAATGCCAAAAAGCCTTCGAATCATTAAAACAGAAACTCATAACCGCCCCCATATTACAGTATCCAAATTTCGACAAACCGTTTATTGGCACGACAGATGCATCAGACTATGCTCTGGGTACCAATGAAAATAATCTTATTAAAAAACCCTGAAATGATAACTGAAAAGACAGTACAAAATAGATAAATAAAAGAGTATCACGATCAACCATAATCAGGACATTCAGGTGTACGAAAAACACTCTTAAAATTAAAACAAAAACTCGTTTGCAAAAACATGCATAAAATGGTAAAAAATTATATATCAAACTGCAATTCATGCCGTAAAAATAAACAAATAAAATACAACTAAGAACGACTGATTCTAACTGATACGCCAAAGACAACATTTGAAGTTATCTCTATAGAAACAGTGGTCCCCCTAAGAATATCCAACAACTTCAGGTATATACTCACAGTACAATGCGATCTCTCTAAATATTTAATAGCTCACCGTATGAAGAGCAAAGATGCAGAAACTATTGCTAAAACATAAGTCAAACAAATTATTTTAAAATACTAATGCAACTTGCTGCCATGTGGCTTTCCATCTCGTGTCAGTTGTGACGATTTCCCATCCCACGTCAGTTTTGGCGTGGGATGTTAAAGTCGAGTTTGACACAGTCACATGGTGAGTGAGAGTGTTCGGCTAACAGTGAGAGGAAGAACTCCATGTGTCGTGCTTTTGAAGTGCCCTCTAAACGTAAAAGAATTCAGGGAAAAGCAAATGAAGAAGCTGATGAAGTGCGCAAGAGGATCGTCAAAACACATTCGAAGAAATTCTCCAGAAAAAAGTCAGTATGTACATTGAGAAGTAATTTACATACTGTAAGTTTCATTATAACTAAATTGATACAACCTCCAAAATCTCTCCTGTCCCTCGAAGTGAATTTTTTTTAAATAGATATATTCGTATATGCAAACCCGTTGCTCAAACAAGTGAAACTAATCTCAGTTTTCAGAATTCATCACTTAAATAAGGTTAGCGTAATATACCCAGATAGAGAGATGTGCGCTGAATAGCCAAATTAGCAAAATTTTTCAAATCTGACGACCATAATCTGGAAGAGTTGCCCTCAATATCTTAAGGCAAGTGGTGTGTGCTTTTGATCAGTCGATTTTTTTGGCGTTTCAGGGATTATTCTTCGATTTCTGTATGCAGGTGCCAGTCGACGCACGTGAGAAACTTGACATTCCCTGGGGTGATCCGAATCCCGAATGTGAAGCAACATCAGCCAACATTTTTCATAGAACTTAGGGTATTAGTACCGATATGTTTTTAGGTTACGCACCTATCATTAGGAAATTGTGGCAGGATACGGGAATACGACAAGCGTATGAAACGCGGAGAGAATTTCAAAGTAGTGATTCTGTCTGATGAATTAGATCAAATAGCACGACACGATTATGTACCGACACCTAAAGATATATTTCATTGTCGGAAAGCAACCAAAGGTGCATGTGAAGTTACAATTAAAATACAGAACATTCCTTTTGGAATTATTGATGTTGGTGGACAAAGCACGCAACGACAAAAATGGACAAAGTGTTTTGATTGTTCGGTAACATCGATATTATTTTTAGTCTTGACATCGGAATTTGATCAAGATCTTGCTGAAGACCGATAAGCAAATGTGGTTGTCACCGACGAAGTGAATTTAATGTTTGATTTAAATTTGTGCCATATAATATACGATAAATTTAGTGTGAGATTTGCGGCGCGCGAATTTATTGAGATCATTTTAGATACACGTATTCGGCAAATACCTAAGACAATAATGAAATTAAGCGCAAATTTCAGATAGTTCTAGTGCGCCACTTCAAACACAATGCAAGGTATTACTTTTCAAAATAAGTAATTTACGGAACGAATTTAAGTACGAATTACCATAACAACGCATACATAGTGAAACGGTCGTTATTTAAAACATTTGAATTTATTGTGCAATTTTCGTGGAAAAAGGAGCTTTAATTTGTCAAAGGAAATTATATATTTGTGTTTAATGAAATTATTCTTCACGAACTCATCAGGCAACTTTAATCAGAATCAAATCATAGAGAGGAATTTGTACTTTTTCAATAATGCTAGTACCAAAGAAATAAATTTCTATTTGAACAACATTGAAGAGGAAGTGGAACATGAAGAGGATGTAGATAATAGGGGTGGTGAAGCGAATTGTAAAATAAACGGTTTTGATTGCCCGACATATGTAAATTGTAACGAAATGAATGATGAAACTAGTTACAAAAATGATAGTTCAGGTGTGAACGACTTTAATGTTAGGAAATAAAGTAAAGTAGGTTTCCCTTCCGTATGTTTGAATTGCTGACGCGTTTGAAACGGGCATTTAATGGTGGCTAAAATACGTAATTGAGCGTAATCCATTCAAAGAACTGTGACCGAAATCCTCTCCGAACAAGCTGGCCGACAAACAGCCACCGCGAAATGGATTACGGGTGCACGGACTAGTTGACCGATTGGTACCGTTCGTTGGAACGACTCAGACTTCATGTCTAGAACCGAAGAGATGTAGGTTCTGATTTCGTTTGAACGATTTTAGACGGAAAATCATTACAGTTTCTTTAAAATTCTAAAATCAGACAACGGAACAGAGTTTGCGAATGAACTAATGGAAAAAATTTGCAATCTGTTAAACATAAAACAAATATTTTCAGCAACTTACAACCATGAAACTTTAGGAACAGTAGAAAGAAACCATCGGGCTACAAATGAGTATTTACTAAATTTTCCCAATGACCACGAATGAGATAGATGGATACCCTGCTACACATTTGCGTAGAGTACGTCACCACACGTTGACACTCAATATTTGCCGCTCGAACTTGTATTTGGTAAAATAGCTACCCTTCCAAATGACACATTGCAAACTAATGAAAAGTATACAACATAGACGATTGACAAATGAGTTGAAATTGAGTTTGAATAGAAGCATTCATATCGCCAGAAATATGATTGATAAAGCGAAACAGATAAGACAAGAAAATCAAGCAGTAACCAATCCTTCAAATTTTCAATCAAGAGATCTAGTACTAGTTAGAAATTTGAATAGAAAAAGTTACAATGTCCACACCTCGGACCATACAAGGTTATAAAAAGTTGGGTAGATAGACCTACGCTCATGTCAGAAGGGTTTTGTACTCAACTTACAAAATTCACTCACCAGATCGAATAAAATCAAGAAACATGTCAAAGACGATTTTATTGGAGAAAATATGAAACTCGAAGGTCATACTATTATTAACAAAGTTGAAGAAATTTTAACTTCTGAGGTATATGTTATTTTTATACTCATAAATATCTCCCTTGATAATTTTTTCAGATTTCCTAGATCACAGGCGTCCATTTGCGAGGGAGGAAACACATTTTACATGTATTTTCCCCCCTGTGCCCCATGAAGCAAAAACTGTCAGTTTAAGAACTGTTTTGAAAAGCTCCCATAGAGAACTTACATTTGATGCTCATATCTGCTACCTTTGTAGAAATTTTTTTTTCGGGGGCCACTCCCTCTTTTCGAATCCCAGAATAGTTACGAAGCTTTTTTGTTAGGAGCTCTCTCCTGCCACTTCGACTTTTTTCACCTATGAGTATCAATTGTAAGTACTCACCTTCCGTCATTCATTAAATTGAATTAAGTGTTCAAAGCGTGAACGTTAAATGTTGAAGTTTGGCAAAACTAACTCATAATTATTCAATCTTCGCATTTAAACCAGCCACAACTTTGTTTCACAATTACTGGGAATGGATTACTGATACCACTAACTGAGCCAATTCTCAAAGATATTCATGATACCTATCATTCCTGAAATTTTCACGCAAATCCTAGCAAAGCTGTAGTGTTTGAGTCGGTAAAAAGCGCATATTATTCTATAGCCGTATGTTTCCATAGTAATACAGCGCATATTTTTGCACAGTAATACAGGAAAATTCAAATCACAATAACTTCGTTAAATACCATTCGATCTTTATGAAACTTTGAGAACAGATCAATCTTATAAATAGTCATTTGTGTACCGAATTTTATTGCATTTAAGGGTACCGTTAAGAATTCATTCAAGAAAACGTAAAATCGATAAATCATACTATTACTAAAAAAGTTGAGTGAATTTCAACTTCTCATGTATTTATTGTTGTTGTACTTATAAAGGCCTACATTCATGCTTTTTTTCAGATTTTTTGGGTGGAAGGTGTCCAATCGCGAGGGGGGGGTACGCGAAAAGTTCGTACATTTCCCCGTCCCCTGCCATCCTCAGTACCGATAAGGCAATTTTAAGGCTTGTATTGAAAATATTTCACTGGCACCCTACTCGACTTCTAATGGTCAAAAAAAAATGTTAAAGGGTCACCTCACTATATGGGGAGACCCCCCTTAAACACTTTTGAATAATTTTTGCTCCCCGAAACCTTCAAGAGGTCACCGCTTCTGACCTTTCCACAAAGTTTCATTGCTAAAGCTTCTATAGTTTCGGAGAAAAAGTGCTGTGACACACAGACGGACGGACGGACACAGGTCGTGATTCCAATAGGGTTTTGTATTTTAGTTCAAAACCCTAAAAACCAATAGTGTAAACTCAACAGTATTGATCAAAGATAAAGAAAAAAACATAAACCACAGGCATAGGATTAAAACTGTATAAGGTGTGGAGTGGGATGTACATGGTGTGTTAATGCAATTTCATCCGAGGTACTTTCCAATAAGAGTGTAATAACACTGCTTCAAATGACCTCGATATGGAAGCGGCTCACTGCTTTGCATGAGGGAATATAAGATACCAAAGCTAATGGATGGTCTCTTTTTTCATCGAGTTGGTGCTAGAAGCCAGTTAGTAGTAGCAAAAATGTGAGTGTTGATTTGGAAGTTCAAGGGAGTAGAAGAAAAAGAAAAGTTATAGTTGTGTCTTTGAAGTACGAGCTTAAGTTAGGATTCATTTGAGCTGGGAGTTCATTTGAAACGGAAAATATGTAGTGGACCTCAAGGCGCAAGAAAAGTTATAGTTGTGTCTTGGAAGTACGTGCTTTAGTTGGAGTTCATTCCATGCGGAAAATAAAAGGTGGACATCAAGGCGCAAAAGGCTTGCTGGCAGTCGATATCGTCGAAAGGGGCCCCTCAACAAAGTAGAGAAAGTAACAGATAAGTAGAGTTCATTAATTGGTTTGTTTTTGAAAATAATTAATTATTGATTAGATTCATATTAAGAAACAAATTTGGCATCTTTGTTATTTCCTAGCTTTTGCCTTCCAGCCGTGTGACTGCCATGATGTTATTGGTGCGCGTAAGGAATCTGTTGGTGGTGTTTGATCATTTTCTTACAACCGGTGCGCGAACTGTCTTGTGGTTTTCTTTTAATAATTGTTGTGCTTCAAGAAGTGGGAGGTGCACGTTTTGAGTAGGTGATAGGATTCCTTTTCGCGACAGTTTGTTAAAGCGTATTTTGCCCTAAAGTGAAATACCTCCACGAAAGGCTTGTTATTATGTCTGTCAGTGCTGCCGAGGTCCGAGAACATAGTCTTTGCGCGCAATTATTGATGGTGGAACGTAGGTCTTCCGCTTGCGATAGTGGTCAGTGGTGAATTTGCGCCTAGATCTAGCGCCGGTGTTAGGTTCCACACTTTAGGCAGGCTTGTTGGAAAAAAAAGGAATTATCTGGGGAGCCGCGTTCTCACTTGGCGACTCAATCGGGGCTTATAGGCATAAACGAGTGGCGCCTATGCCCGCCTCCGGACGAGCTTCCGGGTCCAAAGGCCCCGACCAGAGTCTATGTGGTTGCTGGAAGTAAAAATTCGTCTACCAAAACTCGAGGTAACAACTTCCAATTCTTACGATCAGAGTTGTGCACAAACAAAATAAGCTTCGTATTCATAAACCACGAGTCAAACCTGTACTGTTATTTGAAGGAAACAAAACATGGACTCTGATAAGCGAGTTCAAAAAAGCAGTTGCCAAATTTGAATGCAAAGTGCTTTAGTAAATCGATAGCCCAGTAAAACAATGAAAAAAGTGAAGACTTCGTTTGGTGTTTTTCTTGATTTATTTTCATTAGATTATTTTCTTTGGGATAAGCACTTGAAAGCAAATTTGATCTCCAGATTACGCCACGTACGCGCTAGTCATGGTAGCTAAATGCCTGAAATTATCTTTAAATATTAATGACAACAGTTATGTTTCAAATAAAGTCAATTTTATTGATATTCAAATTATTTTGCTTAGTTTTATCTCCATTTAAAGTTCTCTACCTTTAAAAAAAACACCCTTAACAATAATTTTGCCTTAACATATGTTTATCAGAAAAGACTATAAGTGTTGTTTTGCGAATATTTTTTCGAAAGACATCGGTACAATTAAGACTGATTGTAACGAAAGCTTTACATCAAGATTATAATCGAAACAAATTAATTTTGGAAAACAGCTACAGCTGTTCCTACTCCACTTTCATCAAAAATTCTATAATGGGTGGAACGAATATTTTGTACATTCGTAGAGAAGTTGAACGTTTCAAGTGTCTCTCGTCAGTTCAATTTTATGTGGAACCAATACGATTCCACCTTCAGAATAAGTTTTACTAGCGTTTCCTAGGATGATGCCAAGAAAGCAAATGCAGGACATGTTATTACCTCAAGCAATTTTGAATTTCACCATTGACTTAATACACATACTTAGATGGTTGGGGTTCGATAATAATTCTCAAGGAAACGTCCACCCTCTAGGATAAATCAAAACAACAGTTGTCTAATTAAGTTAATCTGAACTATAATAAATCTCAATTTCCAATAACAATCACGTGTTAATAATTATATCAATATAGTAAGATTGTATTTGATAATACAAGTCAAATATATTCCATCAATTTTCGTTAGCCCATTCACAAGTAAACTACCTCCATTTATAACCCCAGGCTATCATTAAGAATATTAGACCCATTAGTATTTGACCCCACAAACAATTTATCACCAAGATTGCACGCTTTCTTATGTTTGTTATCAATATGTCTTCCAAGAATATGAATACTCGCCCATATGAGTATGTATATGTGTAATATACAATATTATAGAAGGGATCATGTAGCTAGGAGGAACGGAATGATAGGACAAATATATGAAAATATACGCCTTGGGTGCAATTTTTCCTACGAAAAATTCGTTTGCGTTAATCGGTCCTTTAGTGCATTGAAAAAATCGCTATGTACCGCCAGCCGGAAAGGCTTCGGAAAGCAAATAATAATTTTATTGGCCCAGAGTTTGGAAGTCAAACACTGGGTAAAAGACATTTCTTGTCACATATGTGGATACTTCCAATTTAAGGCATTTCAAACGCTTCCATGAAAAGTGAAAACGCAATGTCTTTTAAATTAAGTTAAAAGAGTTGATTTAATAAAAATGCACAACAATTACTTAAACAATTTCACAAAAATTAATTAAAATGATATTCACCAGTCTATAAATTTTTAATTATAACTGTCTTCACTAACAATCACTTCACTCATCAATCAATATCGCCTTTACTTTGCGCTCCACTCTATCGCAGTTTTACTATCGCGATTTTACTATTTATCCTCCATTCATTCAGCTCGGCTTTATGTAGGGTCTCTAGTAATTCAATCCATTTCTCGTACGTTTGCGAGCCACCTGGAATATTCGAGCCATTCTGAATGGCGCAGTGACGTCACCTTCAGATATTGATCATGCTACGTAGGTTCTTGTGCTTTCGAGTACATTCGTTTGTTGATCATTATGTTCTTAATGGTTGTGAAAACAATTGCGACAGTAGCTCGCAGAATTATTTGTACATGTAATACTGCCCCCACCTCAGTTCTTTTCGCCCCGAAAAAATGTGTCGCCAGTTGTAGTCAATTCTCCCTGGATGTAATATGGGGCAAGACGGTCCAGGTGCATTTGTCATTTTGGCTCTCGGGTTACGGTGTTCCTGTATACGATATACGACGTCGTTGATTCGTTTTGTAACTCGGTATGGTCCCTCCCAATTATGCTGCAATTTTGGAGACCTACCCTTCCGTCGCTGTGGGTTATATAGCCACACCGAGTCATCTTGCTGGAAGCCAGTAGAATTCGCCTTCAGATCATACCTGGTCTTCATACGGTCAGTAGCCGATTCGAGGTGTTTTCGCACTGTCCACTGTATCCGGTTCAACCGTTGCCTTAGCTCACTTGCGTGCTCCGAGTTCGTTTGGAGTTCCTTAGGGGGTTTTCTGAACTTTATATCAGCCGGCAGATGAATAGTCGTTCCAAAAATGATCTCGGCTCCTGGCTTGGCCCGTCGATGCATGTTCGGGAGCTCTATACGCCATCAAAACTAGTGGGATATGTCGGTCCCAGTAACTTTGGTTCTCGTCAACCATCTTAGCCAGGTATTTATTGAGTGTGCCGTTGAAACGTTTGACCATTCCATCGTATTGAGGATGCAATGGTGTTGTCCTCGTTTTCCGTATTCCTAGCAGCTCGCACATGTTGCCAAAAACCAGTGACTCAAAGTTTTGGCCTTGATCCGAATGTAGTTCACAAGGTGTGCCTTACCTACTGACCCAATTTAACACTAGCTTTCCGGCTACAGTAGTTGCTTCCTGGTTGGGAATGGGGTAGACCTCGTGCCACTTGCTGAAATAAGCGGCCACAACCAGCGTGTATTGATTTTCCCATTTGGATTCAGGAAAGGGTACTGTGATCTCAACAGCAATCCTTTCAAATGGTACACCCACGTTGTAGGTTTGCGTTTGTCCTCTCAGTCATCGTGTTGGACCTTTGAGCGAAGCGCAAATTATGCACCCACCAAACACCACTCCTCTACGTCTTCTCGAGCGTGGGGCCAGCAGAACCTCTCCCGCAATTTCGCTAAGATCTTGTTAACACCAAGGTGACCTCCCGAGGATCCATCGTGCATTTCCTTAACCACATCGTGGATTCGGCTTTTAGGTAGTATAGTTTGCATCCTGTAGGAAATGCCATCCACCATTTCCCATTTTCGTTTGAGTACGCCATCTTCCGCCTGAATGGAGTTCCATTATGCCCAATAGCTTTTCAGGGTGGCGCCATACATTGAAACGTCCTTCCACTCAGGTCGACCAGTCGTCTCCTTCCATACGAGCAAATGACCGACGTCTTCATCGGCTAGCTGGGTGTTTTAAATCTCCTCCAATAACCAACCTTCATCGAATTTGGCCGTTATCACTCGCAGATCAACCTTCGGCTCCTTTTCCTCAATTCGTCGGCAATGCTTGCAGTTAGCTGGTCAGATGAGATAGGGCGTCAGCATTTCCATGATCTCCGCCCTTCCGATGAACAATTTCGTTGGCGTATGACTGCAACCTTTCGATCCATCTCGCAACTTGTCCCTCGGGAATTTTGAAGTTAAGTAGCCATTTCAGCGATGCATGATATGTTCGAAGACCTAATTTCTGGCTATATTGGTACTTGTGGAATTGCTTGGTGGTCTCTATTATAGCCAATAGCTCCTTCCTGGTCATGCAGTTGTTCCTCTCACTTTTTGAGAGAACTCGACTGTAATACGGGAGGACCGTTTCTTCGCCATCGATGTGCTGGGGGAGTAGAACTCCAATCCTTCCGTGCTGGCATCGGTGTCAACTACAAACATTTTTCCGGGTTTCGGATATGCCAGCACGGATGATTCACCCAGCTTCTCTTTCAAGGTCTCAAAGGCTGCCTAGCATTGTTCATTCCAGCCATACAGACGATTTTTCTCGGTTAGCTGATGGAGCCACTTGGCTTTTTTGGCAAAGTCTTTGACGAATCTTTGATAGTAGGTCGCCAAACCCAGAAAACTTCGTAGTTGGCGCTTGTTGTTTGGTGTTGGCCAACTTTTCACGGCTTCGATTTTCTCAGGGTGTGTTTTGACTCCTTCTGCTGATACGACGTGTCCCATGTATTTTACTTCAGCTGCAAAAAGGGTGCACTTGTCAGGACTAAGTTTCAAATTCGCTAAGCGCAGTCGGAAGAACACCCCTTCTAAGTTCCACAAATGCGATAACAATGATGTCATCTAGGTACACCAAGCAGGTTTTTCAGGTTAGGCCACGTAGCACGTATTATATCAGGCGTTCAAAAGTGGCTGGAGCATTGCAAAGCCCAAATGGCATCACCACAAATCGCCACAATCCGGTCCCAACTGAAAATGCGGTCTTCTCTCGGTCCTTCTTGTCGGTTTCTACCTGCCAGTAGCCAGTCTTGAGATCGAGTGTAGAAAACCATATTGCGCCGGCTAAAGTGTCCATGATGTCATCGATGCGTGGAAGCGGGTGACTATCTTTCTTAGTGACTTCGTTGAGCTACCTATAGTCGACACAAAAATGAGTGCTACCATCCTTTTTCTTTACTAGAACTACTGCTGCGGTCGATGGACTGACAGAAGGCTCGATAACACCTTGTTTTTCCATGTCCGAGATCAGTGCGCTCACTTCTCGTTTTTTGGCTATAGGAAGACCTCTAGGTGCTTGTCAAATCAGCTTGGCTCCCTGTGCATCTATGACGTGAGTCACCATACTCTTCTGGTCTTGGTCATCCGGGCTTATTGAGAAGATGTCACTGTATTTGGTGACCAGTTTAGAGGCTCGCTAGAATAGCTGTGCTAAGAATTTGGTCTCCTTCAATATTGCAGACGTGAATTTCAGGGCTTTTTCTGTGTCTTGCCTCCTCTTCCAATGATGGTCGTGAGTTGCTTCCAAAGAGGTGATTGTGAAAAAAGGCTGGCAACTGCCGATGACTACCCCCGCTTTGATGCTTGTGGTTGAGTCTGTGGGGTTAAGGACTCTTTCCGGCACATATCCGTTCCTTAAAGATCTTACAAGGCTTCGTCCTTTAATCAAACTGCGCAATGCCAATGTCTTCGCTGGCTCTTACAGATAAAATCGGTGGTCTTCAGAATCACCAGCCAGCTTGGACCAATCAATGCTTTCAGAAGAATTTGGTACATCAGTGTCGGCACATACTATCACATTCATTTTGGGAATTTTGTCGCGTGGATCCTCCATCAATACTTCGATATTCTACCATTTCAATATCCGTTTGCACAAATCATACGTGACTCCATGTAGTCTCAGAAAATCTATTTCGAGAATGCAGTCATCCATAATGTTCGCGACCAGAAAATTATGTCGGAACGGAAGGTCTCCCAATTGTATCTGGAGGTTGACCTCTTCATGGACAGGTGCAGTTTCTCCCGTAGCTGTCCAAAGTGAGAAAATCCTGCCCTTGTGAAGTAGTTGTTACCTCACTACGTATGGTCGGATAATCGATCGGGTTGCACCAGTGTTGATTGTTATGGTACAATGTTCTCCGTCAAGTTGACCCGGGAGTCATAAGTCCGCTTCTCAACTTTGTAGTTTTGACACAGTGCTGGTGGTGCTGGAGACGTTGATCCTCCTAGCCAACCTCTGCCCCTTGAAAGGCTTCCATTCTGGGCTCCTGGCTCGGTCTAGACCTTCTCCCAGCTACACACCCTGGACAATGGTACGGTTTTCTTTGCTTCTTGCAGTCTTTTTGCTGGTGCGCCCTTTCCCCGCAATTCCAGCATCTAGGTGCACCATTTACCTGCGGGTCTTGCTCAATTTCCACGCGCTCACAGCTGCACTCATTTGCCACTACCTAGCATTTTTCGCTGCTTCAAAGTTCAGACTATAAGCCAATGCATCCTTAACCGTATGCATTTGGGCTAAACGCACGGCTTGTTGCAATTCCGGGTTCTTTAGTGCGCTGATGAATGCTTCTGTTGCTGCGTCATCGCGATGTTCGGGGCCGTAAGCTGGGTAAGCCAAAAGTGCCAGTCGCTCAATGTTTTGGGCTACCTGCTGTATGGTTTCACCAGACTTCTGCATCCAATTCCGTTGCTGTGACCGATAAATCTGCTTTAGATGATCGTTTCCATAACGCATGTCGAGCGCATTCATTATAGCATTCGAGTTTGATTGCGATTCAACGGGGATCGTCTGCAAAAGCTCGGCAGCTGGGCTTCCTAGAGCAAGAATCAGTGCAGTTGCTCGTTCCTGCTCATTCCAGTGATTAACCTTAGCGGGAGCTTCAAACTGGGTTTTGTAAATACTCCAGACCGTTTGCCCGTCGAATATTGGTGCTTTCACATTTTTGGATGAGCTTTGCACTGTGGTTGTAAGCGAGGCTGGTGAGATGGTTACTACTGCCTTCGCTGCTTCCAATTCCTTTTTCACTTTTGCCATCTCATTGTTGACTCTCTCCTCGAGCTGGCTGATCTTTTCCTCGGCCTGATAAACATTTTTCTCGACGCATTTAATTTGCTTGTTTAGACTACCGGCCTCCGCTTTTATTTCGGTTGACTTTTTTTGAAAATGTGCCTTGACTTCGATCGCTTGTTGGTCCAGCTTCGTGGATTGTCCATTTAGTTTCACTGATTGTTTATTTAGCTTCGCTGATTGTTCATCTAGCTTCTGTGTGATGTTTGCCTTGATTTTGAATGCTTGTTGTCACTGCTCTTGCTGCATCAGCATCAAAATTTGCATCAGTGCATTTTCGGGCTCCTTTGATTTTGGTTTTTCCGCTTCTCCACCTTCTGCACCTTTTTCGCATCTGAGGGCTCACCCGAATCCAGATACGTGCCTTCCGACTCGATTGCGTCACGCAAGCGTGCAATCAGTATGGCCTTTGTACTTTGTGAAGCCAAATTTGCGCTGTTCCAACTCCTTCTTGAGCTCCGATATGGTCAATTCATTAATTTCTAGATGTAAACTTCCTAGCATTTTTATTGTTTTGTTTATTTTGCCACCAGTTTACTCGTTAAATTTCACTATTGTGCGCTTTAAAAATGCTTAAAAGCTTTTCTTTTTCAAAATTTTCTTTCTCACTTCTTGACACCACTGTTACGTGTTATGGTTCATGGCCAATAATTTAAATATTCCGGGAAAGTGAAAACGCAATGTCTTTTAAATTAAGTTAAAAGTGTTTAGCTACTAAAAATGCACAATTATTAATTTAACTACTTCACAAAAATTAATTAAAATGTTATTCACCAGTCTATACATTTTTATTACAACTGTCTTCACTAACTATCCCTTTACTCACTTCACTTATCAATCAATATCACCTTTACTTCGCGCTCCACTCTATCGCAGTTTTACTATTGCGGTTTTACTATATACCCCCCATTCATTCAGCTCGGCTTTATGTAGGGTCTTTAGTAATTCAATCCGTTTCTCGTACATTTGCGAGGTACCTAGAATATTCGAGCAATTCTGAATGGCGCAGTGACGTCACTTTCAGACATTGATCACGCTTGGTGGGTTCTTGTGCTTTCGAGTACATTCGTTTGTTGAGCATGATGTTCTTAATGGTTGTGAAAACAATTGCGACAGTAGCTCACAGAATTATTTGTACATGTAACAATATATACGAGAGAACTATGAATTTTGTGTTAACCATTGGAAAAAAAATCTTTTCAAATGTGTTGTGTTGCAATATTCTGATGTTTTTCGTAAAACGGACAATCAAGCACAATTTCTACTGTTCTTCGATAAATTTATATTTTTACTTTAGTAAATAAATTTTATAAAAGAGGTTTCAAAGCTACTGGGATGACTAAAGAAAATTGGCTGTCAGGCTTTCCACTACCAAGAAGTAAACAGCTTGATAAAACTGAGCATGGCACGTTCAAAGTAAAGAGATAGTTTTTGAGAGTTGCTTGTCAATTTTGACACGGAATGTTCTGCTTTCCAAGAACGAGCCAATAATTTGAGTAATGTGCGGTGGCATACTGAACTGACGTACTTGGAAGATAAGTCCTGCATGCCAGACTTTATCAAAGGCCTTAGCTTTGTCAAACATAACCAGACCTGTTGAATTCCTGTGATTTAAGCCTGTTCTGATGTGTTAAGCTACTCTAACAAAATAGAGGTCAGTAGACTTGTTAGCTTTGAAGCCATATAGTTCTTTCGGTATAATATCTTTGCCGGATACAACCTCATTAAGTCGATGCAGAATCACCCTTTCCGCAATTTTCGACTGCGATGAGAGGAGACTGATGGGTCTCCAATTTTGTGGAAATTGTGCGTCCTTTTGACGGAATATTGCATTAATAGGTCTGCAGTAAAGATATTGTATAGTATGGGGGAGATGAATGATCCTTGTGGGACTCCAGCTCGAGCCTGCCGCATGGTTGAGTGGTGATTGTCAATTTTGACACGCAATGATCTGCCTTTTAGAAAAGAGCCCATGATTTGAATGAGGTGCAGTGGCATTTGGGATTCATGCATTTTGTAAATAAGTCCTGCATGCCAAACTTTATCGAAGGCTTTGGTTATGTCAATCATATCCAAACCCGTTAATTTCCTGCGGTTTAGCCCTATTCTAATGTGTTTATTGATGTAAAACGTTGATATTTTGAATTCAAAATTACCTAATGCTACAACTGTCATTTGTCGCTCTACTCACTTCTGTCAATAAACATTGTGTTCAAACGTTGGCTAATTAAAAAAAAAAAAAACTAATTAAAACCATATTATTGTCTATAAAACAATAATATGGTAGCAGAGCGTAGTTTGATTTGAGTGGACCAACGTTTTTTCCAGAAGATTGAGCAAAATAAACTGGAATATTTGGAGATTAATGGTGCGCAATTTATTGCGAGCAACTAAAGGAGCATACGAAGTGAATATTGGAGAATTGTTTCAGCCGGTGCTGGCGGCTTATGCTGATGCGGCTATGATTGATGCTCACAGTGCGGCAATGAAAATTTGGAATAAGGCAGATTGCGCTGCTTGTCAAATCATCATCAAGCCAATTGATTGGAGGGTCATGACTTTGATCGGCACTTGCGAGACTGCTCATCAGATGTGGAACAAATTGCATGGTTTATATGAACAACAAACAAGGTAAGCCTTTCATTCAGTTCAGACTGAGTTTTTCAGTTTTGACATAAATTTAGCGGATGATATGACAAGTCATATTGCTAAATTTGAAGGTTTGATTCTACGCATGCAGCAGTTGAAAGTTAAGCCCAACGAGTCAGCTTCTATGGTCAAGTTGCTGGATACGTTGCCTGACAGTTTCGAAAGTTTCAGGTAAGCTTGGTGGGCCAGGTCGGATGATCAGCTAACCCTCGATAACCTGATCAACGTGTTGACATCTGATGAGCACAGGCGGAAACTTCGGCAAGAAAAGGAGAACAATCTGACGGCACTGATGGCAAAAAAGTTGAAAATGCAGTCCATAGGTGCAAGTGGAAGTCAACAAGGTGCAGCTGGTAAGCAGGCCAAAGATGATGTCAAGTCCAACCAGAAGGGGAAGAAGTCGACTTTGGTTGTCATGAAACTGGTCATTTTAAAAGAGATTGTCCAAACAGGAAGAAGAAGAGTTATAGGGTGTCTGAAAGTAAGGGTTCATTAGCGTTTGTTAGCGAAGTGTTCAGTGCGGAAGGCAAGAACAAGGCTTGGATCATCGATTCTGGTGCAATGGACCACATGACCTTCAAGGAAGAATGGTATTCATTCTTTGAGGCTTTCTTCATTCCAGGAGAGATTCATATCGGAAACAATTCTGTAATGAGTGCTTTTGGAAGAGGAAATATTGACTTTCAGGCGCTTCGGGAATTCTTGTCACAAGGAAAACGTGCTGTATGTTCCGGAAGCTAGGAGAAATTTACTCTTGGTTACGCGTGCACTAAACAAAGGTATGACTTTCAGCTCATCCAAGGATAGCAGTGAATTCCTGCTTAATGGTGTTGTCAAGGCTCAAAGTGTGCGATCTGGTCAGCTGTTCAAGACGATGCACAAGGTCAAGGAACCGGACACTTGCTGTTTGAGTGAGGCTAATCTGGCGGTCAAGGACTCTCTTCAAATCTGGCATGAGCGGATAGATCATCAGAATAAAAGACATGTTGTGAAGATACTCAAGAATCACGGAATTGAAGTACAACAGGACGACAAATTCTGTGCATCGTGTGTAGAAGGTGAACAACATCGAGAACCGTTTAAGTCACGGCAACAGCGTTCATCTGTGCCAGGAGAAGTGATCTATGCAGATATCGATGTTTCACTTGGACAGGAATCTATTCCCGGTGCCAGCTACTTTGTCTGCTTCACGTCTGACTATTCAAGATTTCATATGGTTTACTTCTTGAAGGAACAATCGACTAGTACAGGTGTTCCAGTGTGACGGAGGAAAGGAATTTGACAACAAGAAGATGCGAAAACTCATGGATTCCGAAGGTACGAAGATGGTGATTACGAATCATTTTACGCCTCAGCAGAACGGTTGTGCTGAACGATCGAACCGGATAATTGGTGAACTAGCACTAGCCATGCTTGAAGCTGTCAACGCTGTGGCTTACATTCTCAACCGAACTGGTCCAAGCTCTCTAGAGAGCAAAACTCCTTACGAGTTGTTCGTTGAGAAGAATGTTCATTTGAACAGGTTTCATATCTTTGGAACCACACGCTGGGTGATGGTGCCTAAAGAACGACGGAAGAAGTGGGATGCTAAGGGCGTCGAAGCAGATTTTGTTGGGTACTAGGAAGAAATCGATGGTTTTTGTGTGTGGAAGAAGGATACAAAGCAGGTGATCCGAGGTAGTTTTTGGTCCAGAGCATTCCTCTAAATTTCTAGCTTTGTTTCTTGTTGCAGAAATTGAAGATCCTGTCGAGCTCCACGATTTTTTCGTGGTCTTAAACTCACCGAAAGCTCCGCACGTGCCTGAAACCTGGATCCTAAGTTGCCAGTCATTCCTGCTGAACCGCAAATTGAAGAAACTCCTAAGGCTGCAAAAGATACCACTCAACGACGTCTTCGAGATAGAAGTAAATTTCAGAAACCTGTAAAATTGAATGAAATGTTTCTTGTACATTTAGAAAAAACTCGAGACTACAAAGAAGCCATGAAGTTGGGTAATCGTGAACACTGGAAGGCTGTGATGAAAGAAGAAATGTCTTCACTGAAGGAAAATTCAACCTTGATTTTAACGGTGTTACCTCCAGGAAGGAAGACAATTGCTAATCGCTGGGTCTATCGTATCAAACGAGATGCAGAAGGGAAGGCTTGTCGCTACAAAGCTAGGCTTGTTGCGAAGGGTTATAGTCAACAAAAAGGTATTGATTATCATGAAACTTTCAGTCCCGTAGCTCGATTTGATACTATCAGGGCGATTCTAAGTGTTGGTGCTAAGGAAAGTCTAGAGTTGGCCCAATTTGATGAGAAGACGGCATTTCTAAACGGTGCTTTGAATGGAGAAATATACATGGATCAACCTGAAGGTTTTGAAGATGGTTCTGGTCGTGTGTGCAAGCTGATTAGAAGTCTCTACGGACTGAAGCAATCTCCAAGGTGCTGGAACAACCGGTTCAAGGAGATTCTTATCAAGTTTGGTCTCGTCCAGAGTGAAGCTGATCCATGTCTTTCCTTTTGTATGCCTGGTGAAGATAAACTGATCATTGTCCTTTATGTTGATGATCGCCTGGTTGCTGCAACACAGAAGAGTGTGATTCAAGAGAGATGGAGTTCAAGATCACACGTGAGCCACTTGGTTGTTTCCTGAATATGCTCATTGAACGTGAAAAAGATAGTTCAATCCGTTTGAATGAGAAGGTGTACGCGGAAAATCTTCTTCAGAAATTCAACATGGCAGAAGCCAATGCTGTTTAAATGCCCATTGACAAGTACGTGCAGTTGGAAGAGAAAGTTGATTTGAGAACATCTGCTCCTTACCGTGAAGTTGTAGGATGTTTGATGTACTTAGCTGTTGCTACTCGTCCTGACATCGCGTTTGCAGTCAATTATGCGTCGCAGTTCTTGGAAGATCCGGAAGATGTCCACTGGTTGCTGGTAAAGAGAATCCTGAGATACGTCAAAGGGTCTACGTCAGTTGGTATCAGGTACGAGGCTGGTTCCAAAGGAAGTGTCTTAAAAGCCTTCAATGATGCAGACTATGCTGGTCAATTGGATACTCGTCAGTCTGTTAGTGGTATCGTTTTCATGTATAGTGGAGGACCGATATCCTGGGCTAGCAGACGTCAAGAATGTGTGTCTCTATCCACAACTGAGGCTGAGTATGTCACTGCTGGTGAAGCTGCCAGGGAATCTGTGTGGTTGTCTCGACTGTTCGCAGAAGTCTATCCCTTAGACAACATTCCACTTCTTTTTGTGGACAATCAAAGCACAATTAAGTTAGCGAAGAATGACGAGTTCCACATTCAGTTCAAAATTATGTTCCTTTGACCTAATGCTACAACTGTCATTTGCCACTCTGTTCACTTCTGTCAATCTGCCTGTCAATAAACATTGTGTTAAAACGTTGGCTAATTAAAATCATATTATTTTCTATGAAGCAATAACAGTGTTGGACCACGCTAGTAAGCTGGAGTTCTGTAGAGTGTGCTCGTTTGAAGTCAAATTGTCCTTCTGAAACTATTTCTTTTTCGTTAACGACCTCAGTTAGTCGATTTAGCAGCACCCGCTCTATCATTTTTGGCATAGAGGATAATAGACTAATAGGTCGCCAGTTTTGTGGAATTATGAGGTTTTTACCAGGTTTTGGAAGAACAATAACTATTGCCGATTTCCATATTTTGGAGTAGTTTTGCAAGCGGAAAATTGCGTTTACATTCGCTGTTATTGCATCGAGAATGTTATCCGGGAGCCATTTCATCATGGTATTTGATATTAAATCGAATCCCGGTGATCCGTCTGTTCAGTACTTGTATGATGTCTTTAACCTCTTGAAGACAGGTGCTTTGTATTAAGTCGGAGTCTATAATGTTTGACCTCATGAGCCTGTTGGTCGACCGATTGACGTGATCTTCATGTTCGTCAAGGTCCTCCTCTGTTGAACTGTTGTTCAAGAGTATCCGCGAAGACCTCTGCCTTACCAGAACTGTCGAATTTGATACCGTAAGTGCCGTGAATTGGTGGTACTATAAGCTTGTTTTTAATACAAAAGTTTTTGGAGGCCCTCCAGAATGAAGAGTTCAAATCAATGGAAAATTTTACGTTCAGCAGGCTAGTTGTCTCCAACAAGCTTGAAGTTTCATTTCATCCTTTTCCCTGTCTATTCACAAGCTTTCTGACCTCCCTTGGTGTATGTAGAGTATGTATAAAACCTAAATTAAAAATTCTGGTTTCAGAAATTCAAAGCTTATCTAAATTAAAAATATTAGAAGCAACTTCTAGTCAACAAAAGAAAACTTAGAAATGCATAAATTGTGCTCCATTTCTCCAATATCATGAACAAACTAAAATGTACCCAGTAGAGATGCTAACGATAAAATTTAATGCTCTTCATATAGATTGAAAACAAAAATTTAAAAGAATATTGAATAAATTTCTTAAAAACTTTAAGAGATCTTCTTTCTTTTGTAAATGTCAGTCCAAAGCATTCCTTAAGCCCAAATAATTGACATTCAATCTCCTCGAATCCAATTGTTCGCGAAGTATTTAGGCTGAAACAAATGGAAAGAACCAGAAAATTGAACAGATTATGTTCAAGCGAAATCTTATTGTGTTCCATGATAAACAAAAGCAGTTGAATTTAATCCAAATGCAATTATTCTATTGTGAAAGCAATCACATTTAAATCCTATTTAATTATTCTGATGAAATTGTTAAGGGAACAGTAGTGGAAAGGAAAATGATCGTCTAAGCGGGTAATATTATAACAGAGATTCAATTAATTACTACGAAATGTTCAAGTTAATTTTAAACTTAACGGATAAATGGAAGAAGCTTTATTCCTTTATTTTATCGACAAAAAAAATTATGGTGTAACATTTATTGAAACATGGCTATCAAATAAGTTGGGTAGACAGAAGTATGCTCCTGTCAGAAGGGTTTTGTGCTCAATCAATGATATTTCCCTGTATCATAGATTGAGTACAAACAGTAGACAGTAATAAATTTAAGAAATATTGGGACGAAATGTATGTTAAATACTTGGTTTCAAGGAAAAATCATCATTATTCCAAATGAACAATTCATTGAGGTCTTAAAAATATTTTTGTTACTCGTCAAACTTGAAAATTTCGAGAAGATTGAATCAAAAATGTAGTGTCTGGATCAGGGCAGATTCCATTTAGTTGTAAAACCCTGTAGTGTTATTATAATCGGAGAAATTTCCATTCGCTGTAAATTCCGTAAATATTATGAATTGGCTTTAACAAAAGTAATTAAATAAGTGCATTTTATATATCTAGCAAAATTTATAATTCAATTGAATTTAAGGGTTAATAGCAGTCTCAGTTAAATTTCCGAGTAATACGCAGTGAATTTTAGTTATAAACAGTTACACAGTTATAGTGAATTTTAAAAATATATTTTAATTACTATTCCGAACATCCAATTTAAAAAGTCAGTGGCAAATCGAAGGAAGGAGATAATCCTGCTAACAGCAGGAACCGAAACCGGGAGTCATCCCCGGAAAGTATGCTCCTTAGAGACAGCTTTAAAATGGCGAAAAATTCTGCGACGACAAACTGGTTTGGACCATTAGCTGAACTACAAATCAACAATGGAAACGACAGCGAATTGTCACCACCCAGCAAAACTAAATTCAAAGTGAGAATTCCACCAATTACTTTTCCAGACTTGCCTCGCGAAACAATCGAACCGATATTAAAAGAATTAAAATTAGTTCGTATTCAATAAAACTCAAGTCAAGTCAAGTCAAAAGTGCTTTACATAAAGCAAATTCCAGAAAATAAAACTATAAAAAACTTAATGGCCCGAATGGCTCTCTAAATTTATACGTTATCAGTTAAACACATTTAATGAAAAAAATACACTAGCAAATTTAAATTAATTAAGATTATTAGATATTTTTTGATTCAATTGGATAAAGGCAAAAAAAAACCAACCAGCATTATTCAAAAGTTACTTATATTACTAACACAACAATGAACTTATATCCTTTACCTAATATGTTACACCCTAATTCTAAATAAATTCAATCAAAAAAAAAAAATTGTTACCTTATATTGAAACCTATACCTAATTTATAATACAAATAAACAACAACACTAGATGTAGCAATAATGAGATGAATCTAAAAAACTAAGTTACGAGAAAAAGCACAAAAACAGAAAATAAACACGAATAATTTAGACATTGTCATTCAGCCACCAATACCTAGATTGCTCCATCTCAGCTCGACCAGCCTCAATGAATCTAGCAAATGAGTATCTCCATTGGAATTGTTGGTCTCGTGAACTCAAATTCGGAGGATATTTTATCTTCTTATCGGTGGCCCGTCTATATATGTGATATATGACTGGGACGCCGTCAGAATCAAAAACGTATCGATTCATGTCCAAATACACGAATGCTTCTGGAGGAATGAAGCCAGGAGTGAGGCAAGTCGCTATATACCCGTCTGTAGGGTGGAACGGCTGTGAAATCCAAGAGTTTTCACTCACAGTTACAGATCTTGCGATATGATTCCAAAGAAGTTTGAATATGAAGATATCGACTCTAGTCACTTGAGCGGTTTGTTAAATTTTTCTATTCGATATATAGTGCTTCCAATCCATCTCAAGCTTTCTGTACAAACCAGTACATGCACGAAAACATTTCCTTTCGAAAACTCTTAATCTTTATATTACACTAGCACTCTGGTTGTACCAGATCTGGCATCCGTATGTCAAAACTGGCCTAACCCGGGTCTTGTAACAAATAACTTTGACTTTTTGATCAATGTATCTGGAATGAAAGATTTGCCGAAGAGTCATGACTACTTTTAGTGCTTTACTGAGCATGATTTTCACATGTTCAATATAGTACAGATACTGATCGAGATGAACACCGAGGTATTGAAAACAGGATTTATGTGGAACCCGTTCTGAACTACCCTCAACATGTGGAAATCCTTCCAATTACGTTTCAGGTCTTGACTGGCCCCCTGCAGCGTTGTCCGAAACAAAATTGTTTCGCACTTCTGCGCATTGATTTTCATTTGCCAATTGTCAGTGTAGACTTGCACATCATTAAACATTTTTTGAAGATTGCTCTGAACTATTGTAGCTTTTCGGTCTGCCGTATAGATGATCAGATCATCAGCAAACGCGAATGAATAGTGAGAAAAGCAGGGGCGCATAACTGTTCCCTGCTGTAGACCATTTAAGACCTTGAATTCGCGCCTTGTTGTCAGATTTCCATCAGTTACAACAAATGATTTCCCGTATAACATATTACACATCATGGCGACAAGGTGTCTAGGGAACCTGTCCTGAAGAAGTTTGAAAACTAGTCCATCTAACCACACCGTATCGAAGGCTTTCTCCATATCAATGAGACATGCTCCAACACATTCTTTGTTGTTTAGTTTCCAACAGATGTCTGAGGTTACTTTCGTTATTGCATGTATGGTCGAATGCCTGGCACGAAAACCAAATTGGCAATTCGGCATCAACTCATATTTCTCAATGTGGGCGTTTAATGATCTGTTGAGTATCACTTCAAACACCTTGCTGATGTTAGCCAGCAAACCGATTGGGCGATAGCTTTTCGGGCATGAAGATTCTTTTCCTTTCTTCAAGATCGGAAATACCTTAGCCTTTTCCACTCATTTGGGAAATATGAATTGCTCAACACGTTGTTGAACAATATGCAATAGTTCTTAATAGCAACCTCAGACAAATTTTGGAGAACTATGTTTGGAATACCTTCAGTACCACATGATTTTTTGTTGTTTATTCTGCGAAATATGAAACACAAGTCTTCATAGCTGACAAAATAATCAATAAGATTCAAGGTCGGTATGAGGTCAGATGTTAATGTTTCATCGAAATGAAGAATTGATTGGCCGTTCAAGCTTGATTTGAAGTCGGAAACTTTTGCTTCAACGGCCTCCGAAAATATTTCATTCCCTTCCTCTGAGTTTGGCAGATGAACCAATTCAAAATATGTTCCAATCAGGGCAAGTTTCTGCAATCCATCACATACAATCCTGTTTCCATTTCTATCTGGAGTCGTTCTATCAATTCCGATACCAGCCCTTCGAGAAGATTTATCTCATCACTAGCGACTTCAAGATTCGATACCTTCACTCAAGACTTCCTGCGGAATAAGCTATTTACTTTCGCGAAAAGGCCATCTGGGTCCTGTGGGCTAATACCCCTCAGTTTTTCCGCCCATTGATTGCTGACCTCACTCCTGAAATATGACCGGATTAAATTCCGGACATTCTTCAGATTTAACTTCAACAAAGCCAACGAGGGATGGTTGTGGTCCAAAAATCGTCGATAAATATTGTTGACGCGTGTGAGAAGAAGGCTTTTCAATCTTTTCAACCTTGCAATGGTTGGTGTTTCATATCCTTCCATATTGTTTCGATGTTCAATCTTGGGAACAACTTTCTCAATCGTTTCTAACGTCAGCTTCTCTAACTTCAACAAATAGAGATCTATTTCATCGTCAGTTAGATTTCTGTTATTAGGAACCATTGAGCAAGCGTTACCATCATCAGAAGGAGGACATTACTTCTGGTACTCCCGATTTAACTTCTTTTGAAACTTTCCCCAGTCTGTTTTTTTGAAATTCAACCAATGTTTTCATGTAGAACTGGAACGGGGAAGAAATCATCCCTTTGATGATTGATTTCCATAACGATTGCGTTATGGTCGCTATCATAAGGAAGCATCTGCAGTTTCCGTTGAGGACTATTAAAGCTGAATTCAAGTCTTGCGTCAGCAATGCAGAGGCCCAAATATGAATTTGTCCTAGGGTATGTTGGGAACTCCGACCCATATAGGTTGCACCTGTACTCAATTTGGTTCTCTGTTATCCATGATTTCAGGAATACACCTCTTGGATTATTGGTGGCGTTTAGCCATGATGTATGCTTGGCATTCAGGTCACCAGCAAAAATATAATAACTTTGCAGCCTGTTCAATTCGAGTATTTCAAACAAGGAATTGAGTTCCTCCTTGAACTTGAGAACATTTTGACCAGTTGCATAGGCAGAGATAACGAAGAGGTTATCCCCACGTGGCAGTGAAATTTTGATGACAGACACTTCAAGAAATTCAAAGTTTTTGAATTAGACTTTTTCAAGATTTTGGAAACAACAGGGTCTTCTAACCAATATCCCGGTGCCACCTCCCTCATCACCTATTACCCTATCGTTTCTTACGAGTGCAAAATCTTTGAATTTCATGGAATGCCATGAATTGAGGTGGGTTTCAGTGAGAAGTATGATGTCAGGCTTTTGTCTGGCAATGAATTCAAGGAGATAATCACGTCGATGTATAGCAACGATAGAGTTGACGTTGATCGATATGAGGCGAAGCCTATCCATGGGAATATGACTGGATGACAAGTTATTATTAGGCATTTGAAAGACCTAAACGCTGAAAAGCAAAGTTAATTTTTGAATCTTGTTTGTCGATTCTCTCCAATAAAGAATTAACTTGCTGTTAAATTTTGAGAAGCAGCTTATTATTGCCACTTACATTATTTCCAACACTTTTTGCTGGTCCTCTAGCGGCGAGTGCAAATGATACTCCAGGCTTGACGAAGTTAGAAGGTATGATATTACGGTGTACTTGTGTTTGCTTTGAAGCAAATTTAACTTTTGCATCTTGATATCGGGAGCATCCGCGATATGATGCTGGGTGACCAAAAACACCGCAGTTAACGCAGTATAATTTTTCTTTAGGCTCCGTCTGAGCCAATTTGCACTCACCAGGAACATGAACGTCTTTGCAGTTAACGCAACGATAGTGCATGGCACAATTGGCAGCCGAATGTCCAAATCTTTGACACCGGTAACACTGGTTGACTACTGTTTTCTGGAGGCGTTCCCACCTCACCACTCTGAAATTCAAGTACCTTATTTGTTAAAGGGCACTTGGACTACTCTTATTTGCAATTCGTACCAAGTAAAGTGGTTAAATTCTTCCTCCCTATGGTCGATCTTCTTGTCGCAAACGCTTTGACCGAAACAAAATCAATATCTGGTGCAGCCTCCTTGAGCACCTGTAGAAGATGGACCGTATCCTCTCCGCTGTCCAAACCCTTCAACAAAAAGGTCTGATTCTTTTCACTTTTTGGGGTATAGGTGAAGTGTGGAACCTCCCCAAAAATCAGCGCATCTTCGGCTGACTTAAAATCAACCAGTGATTTCGTGCTTATAGTTAATTTTTCGGCATTAACTCTTTTTATTTCGAAACTGGCCAGTTTATTTTCGGCTGCCAATAGCCGAACCATATCTTTCCCGGTTTGTCCAAACACGTTGATTGGCGGAACTTTTTGTATCTTGTTCGAAGCTTTTTCAGAGGAACCAGCAGAATATTCAATAAAACTAATGTTGATCGGAAGAAGGCTTTTTCTAGACAATTTGGAAAATTATGAAATCCTTAAACAACATTTAAATTCAAAAAGGTGAATTATTTGACTTATCAAGGTCAGATTTGCGGCCGTTGAAAATTCTTTTATCAGGACTAAATGATATGCCCTTAGAGGAGCTTAAGAAAGCGTTGAAGGCAGAACACAATATCACTACACTGGATATGAAAAAATTCAGTCCCAAATCACAGCACCGAGGTTGCGTGTATTATTTGTTGTACATGCAACGTGGTACCAAACTCTGCGAGCTTTGCAATATACGTACAATATTGCACACAATAGTAAGCTGGAGCTACTACAACAATAAAAAGAATCGGCCAACACAATGCCAAAATTGCTTGCGATCCCACTTGCCTATAAAGTGCACAATCTGTAGTGGTGCACACAATTTTTCTGATGGTCCACTTACTAATGCTAAGATGGATAGTATACAATGTAGCAATTGTAGTGAAAAGCATTATGCTAATACACCCAAATGCAAAAGCCACTTGGATTATATACAGCTCAAGCACATGTTTTCCAAGCATAAAATCACTGAAAAGAACCCAATGGTGAATTACAATAGCATGGACAATTTCGAAAATAACTTTCCAAATTTATCAAATTCGTCCAGGACAGTGACAAGATCAAATACAAAAGCTGTTAGTACTATCAACGTCAATGTATAAATTTCATTATTGCCTTCATTTAGTGCAGCATTTACATCCAACACACAAAGTAGTGGACCTTTTCCACCAGAAAGCTTCTTGCAACCTTCGCAAGAGCTTACAGCAAATCTTTCAGCATGCCAAACAAAGGCAGACCAATACAACGTAATAGTTAAGCTACAGATTATGTTTGTTTATGATTAAAAATTTTAAACTTTGGAATGCGTAAAGTATTAAAATTAGAATATAGAGTCATTTGATTTTGCCACAAGAAACAATATTGATGTGTTCGTAACAACTGGGACATAGTTACGAACGCGCAATAAGCTTTCACATCCTCTTTATGTAATCCATCGGAAGGATAGAATTGACGAAAATGGTGGAGAAGTCGCCATTACCATCAAAAATCCTTAAAACATCACGTGTTACTATCTTTTGACTCATCTTCTATTGGAAACATTGGAGTTTTAATAGAAGATATGAAAGTCAAAATATTTTCGGTCTATTTTCCAGGGACTAAACTTCATAATGAAAAGCTGCCGCAATTCAAAAGGGAAATAAAAAAGTTTGTTGTGACTAATGACCGATAACTGTTCTGTGGTGATCAGAATGCATTGCATCCAGATTGGCGCTGTGTACGCTCTTATAAGGCAGGTAGGATTCTCCACGATCTATTGATTTAAACCAATATTTTCCTTCACTCATCCATTGAACCCACCTACTTTTGCCATAAGGGAACAGCCTTAGCATTGGATATTGTTCTAAGTGATAGCAGCACAAAGCTATCAGATATTCGTGTTCTCTAAGAACTTTCATCTCCGCACTTGCCAGTGATTTTTGAAGTGCAGTCAAATTATAAAATTCAGAACGAGACTGAACATTTTTTTTTTTTCCTATAAACAGGCTAATTAGTCACATTTTAGGGAGAAACTAAACAACAGCAACGCTTTGAATTCGCTTTAATTAAGTGGATAAAATAAATAATGAAATGCAGCACATGAATAAAATCCTTTGAAAGTCAGCAGAAAGTAACGTTCCTAAAAAGAAACCAGCGTACAATTATTGGCAGCTCGATGCTGAAACGTTAAAGCTCATAAAAATGCAGAATCCCTTAAGACGACAATGGCAGCGAACACGAGACAAAGTCACAAAAACTGGGGCTAACCGCCTTACATCCGCCATTCACTTGAGAATAACGACGCTACAGAATAACAACTGGAATGCAACACTAAATGCACTCAAATATAATTCCCAAGCATTATGGAATCTTAACCGGAGATTTAAAGGCATTCCAAATGGTATCCCTTATCCGCTTAAAGATACCAATGGTGATCAGACCTTTTCCAACGAAAGTAAAGCGGAACTTCTCGTGAACACCTTCACTCGCCACCATAATATTACCATGAGTATATCCAGTGACATTACAGATATGATGGTAAATTTATCTACCGAAGCACTTCCGATGCCGACAACTGTTCCTTTTACCGACAAAATTAAGCCTAGAGAAATAATCAACATTTTCCAAAGCCTAAAAACAGAGAAAGCCCTCGGTATTGATCGTTTACTGAACATTGTTTTAAAAAATCTCCCTCAACAAGTAGCTGTAGCTCTTTGTCATATTTCTAACGCTTGTTTCCAGCACTTTTATCTCCCAGTTGCATGGAAGCATAGAGTCGTTTTTCTGCTGCGTAAATCTGGAAGGGACCGATATATTCCTTCTAATTATAGACCAATACGTCTATTGCCAGCTCTAGGTAAGCTCTTCGAAAGGTTAACCTTGAATCGATTAACCGATTTTATAGAAAGTTATGATATCTTCCCGTATTGCTGATTTGGCTATCGAAATTGGTACTCAACCGACTTGCCACTCTGTCGTGTATCGAAAGATATTAAAAGAGCTCTGAGGCAAAAGTTCTCAGTAGGGATGATTTCTCTCGACAAAGAAAAGGTTTTCAACACAGTGTAGCATCGATGGTTTCTCTATAAATTCATTAAGCTTGCATTGCCTCCTTATTTAATAAACTTGATCTGGTCATTCCTTAGCGACAGAATATTTTGTGTGAAGATTCATGAGTCTTGCTCAAATGTTCGCAACATTTCAGCTGGGGTCTCTCAAGGATCATGTCTTAGTCCAACGCTGTTTAATATATTCACATCAGGCATACCAGTGCAGAACTACTGCCAAATTGCAACGTTTGCAAATGACAATTGTTTTTACTTAATTTCGTTTTAACTTAATTTCGTTAATTTCAGAAATCATACCGAACTTAGAAAATATGCTTGAAAATGTTTTCCAACATTTTCATACGTGGAAAATAAAAATCAATATTCATAAAACTAAGGCAATGTACTTTACAAAGAAAAGGAGTCCCAGAAACCTGCCAGATAGATGTCAACTTTTTGGGAACAGAAATCTCATGGTGTGAACAAATTACCTGTTTAGGGCTTGTCTTCGACAAAAAATTAACATTCTGGGACCACATTGAATCCGTATATACAAAAGTCTCTCAAACTATACGTGCTTTATATCCGCTACTGAACCAAAGATCGTTCCTAAATTCTAAAAATAAAATACTTTTAATGAAAATGGTGATCCAGCCAATCATGCTAGGTGGAGCTCCTGCATGGGGCTTGTGTGCAAGTTATCTGAAAGCAAAGCTTCAGGTCATACAAAACAGATGTCTTAGAATGACTTTAGACAAACCTTTCTACTTTTCTACAAAAAAATTGCATTCTTCCGCTAGAGTTAGTCATGTGGAAAATCTCGTGACTAGCTCTGGCTACTCCTAACCCATTAATTCAATCGATAAATGATAACAAATGACAGCCATCTTCAGCGTTGTCTAAATTAGTTAAGTTTATTTTTAAGTTTTAATCTGATAGTTTAAGTTCCTTTTAAGTAATAAGTAAATAATAAGGTTTTTTGTTGGAATTTTTCCTCTTGAAAATGTAAATTAAAAAAAAGGGTATAAATTAAAATAATTCAGTAATTCTAATAGGGGTTTTTTCAAAAATTAAAACTTTATTGTAAAAAATTGCTTATAATGATCGGAAATAGTTTGTTGAGCGATGCCAAGTGATTTTGCGAGTTTGGAATGGATCTTGGTCGGGCAATGTCTCCAATTCGTGATCTTTAAACTTTTTTGGCTGTCCCGGCCGTTCGTCGTCCTCCAAGTCAAAACTGTCACTTTAAACCGCGCAAATCACTTCTGGCGCGTACGCTCAGCTAGAGCATGCACACCATACACGTCCACCAAAATACGATGACTTTTGGCAGCCTTTTTCTTCAATGAAAAAGTACTCCCCGCAAAAAAAATTTTATTCGGCACAAAATTCGACATTTTCAGAGTAGAAAAAAGTATTATTAATTACGCTTCAGCTAAATGATACATACTGATTCTGGAACTACATATAGTATATGACAGTAGCTTTCCAACACATATTTGGAAAGGTTAATCACTGGAATAAAAATTAACCGGTACCCCTATTAAATGAACTTTACTTTGGCAGTAACGTATGTAGATTCAGGTTTCCTAATGAGCTATTTTCTAGAATTGTATGGCAAAATATCAATAAAGATTATTATTATAAGGGTAAATAGACGACGTTAGTGAGGAAAATGTGAAATTTTGTAAATACTACGCTTGCACTTGCCAAAAAAGCTTATCGCAGTTAACGTAGCTATATATTTTCGATACCTCTTATGAGCACGTATTATCAAAAAAATGAATAAAATTAAAAATCAATTGCATCAAAATATAAAAATTAATGCTTCACATTATCGGGTATATTTAAACAACTTGAAGTAGCAGCAGTGTCTTCCTACCAGAAGGCTTTCGAGAAACAATTAGTAAATCAAACAATATATTCTGCATATCAAAACTTGACTTATATACAGATTCCATAAATTGAGTTCGAAAAATTATATCCTGGTTATTATGCATTTCAATTCGCCGCCATTTTAATTCAAGTACGTTGAACCCGTTGCTTGATTTATCATGATAGCAAATCCATATTACAATCATTCCGAAATTTTTTATCAAAATTCCTACATATTTGTTGTGTCCAGACCCGTTGTAAACGTGTATATTCTTTGTATCACGTGCTAATATTGTTTTAAATGTTAAATATTAAATTGGCTATAACTCAGTTGTTTATACAGGGTTTTCCAATAAGAGGTGTTATTTTGATATTAAAAGAAAATGCCATTTTTTATAAAAATGATTGGTTGCTTATTTCATTATAAAGAAGAAGGTATGCCGTTAATTGTGAAAAATAATATCAGGCAAATGACCACCACGAACGAATATTCCATAACCAAATCGCTAAGTGGCTGCCCTATGTCCTCGATAGTCGCACGAATTCCATCTTTGAGGTCTTGAATCGATACTGGGCTGTTGGCGTAGACCTTCCCTTTCACGTGGCCCCAAAGGAAGAAGTCACAAGGTGTTCAATCACAAGATCTCGGTGGCCAATTGTGATCACTCCTTCGAGAGATAACACGGTCCGGAAATTTTCCGCGGTAAAAGTCAATGGTTTCGTTGCTTGTGTGGCACGTTGTGCCGTCTTGTTGAAAGTACAAGTTGTCCAGATCAATACCATCGGATTCCGGCCATTAAGAATCATTAATCATCTGTCGATAGTGCAATCCATTCATCGTAACTGCTGCTTGAGCCTCATTTTCGAAAAAGTAAGGTGCAATGACTCCGCCGGATCATAAACCGCACCAAACAGTCACACGTTGAGGATAGAGAGGCTTTTCAACACACGACGTTGTTGATGATCGACCGGCTTGAGTTCTTGTGTAGCTGAACTTCGTAAGTCTTTAGACCCAAATCTTTATGCAAAATACGGTGTAATGACGTTTGTGGAATGCCTAACTCCAAAGAACGACGAGGAATGGACAAACCTGGGTTTTCTTCAACAATTTTGGCCACATCATCAATATTCTCAGCTGTTCCTGAGTGATGTGAACGAGTTTTATTCTTCACATCACCAAATTGTCCTAACAGCTTGAATTTTTCCACCAATTCATGTATTGCGGTCCGACAAGGTGCTTCACGACGACCCAAAAATGTTCGAGTTTTACAAACCGTCTCTGCCAAGTTTTCACCATTTTTATAGTGAATTTTAATAATTTTGATGCATTGTTGAAGCGTGTATCATTCCATTTTTATTAATGACGTAGTTATTATTTGTCAAATGTCAAAAAATGACAGCCTCAAAAGTGACATCTACCAAAATAGTGGACTATTCAAAATAACACCTCTTATTAGAAAACCCTTTAAATAAATAAATATGTAAATAAATCCCATCACCGCCTAAACTAGGAAGGATTTAGGCAAGCCGTATCACAGTCTAAATTATGTCATATGCAGGCAAGCCCCATCACTACCTAGTCTAGGCAGTGATGGGGTAATGCGTTACATTTGGTATTATAGCCTGATGTGGATTCCACATAACGCCCCAATGCCTGATCAGGCATGCCTAATCACGGCTTAATGACTGCCTAAATTGAATAATTCAACAGCTGCAGCATAATCGAGCAAACATTTTACGATGTTTTATGACACTAGGTAGTAGATGATCAAAACGGCCAAAAGTTCAATGCTTGGCCAGGAAGGTGATGGCCTCCAGCTTTTGGTGATGCTCATGCAATAACCTTCATTGATTACTTTCGGAAGGGAAGAAAAGCTGCAAAGGTGTGTAATGCAGCGTCGTTGGATAAACTGAACGATGAATTAAAAAAAAACCAGTTGGGTAAACAGACCTACGCTCATGTCAGAAGGGTTTTGTATTCAATTTACAAAATGCAGTCACCAGATCGAATCAAATCAAGAAACATGTCAAAGACGATTTTATTGGAGAAAATATGAAATACGAGGATCATACTATTATTAACAAAGTTTAATGAATTTCAGCTTCTGAGGTTTTTAGTATTGTTATACTCATAAACATCTCCCTTGATAATTATTTCTGATGTCCATCCGCGACGGAGGAAACACATTTTTCATGTATTTCCCCCCTGTGCCCCCACTGAAGCATAAACTGACAGTTTAACAACTGTTTTGAAAAGCTCCCATGAAAACTTTCATTTCATACTCATACCGACTACGTTTGATAATTTTTTTTTCAGGGGCCACTCTCCTGTACTGTTATCATCGATTAATGGCCAATTTTTTCGAATCCTAGAATGGTTACAAAACCCTTATGCTAGGAGCTCTCTCCCACCTCCTTGACTTGTTTCACTTATGAGCATTAATTGTAGGTATTCATCTTCAGTCGTTAATTAAATTGAATCAAGTGTTCAAAGCATGCACCTTAAACGTTGAAGTTGGGAAAAAATAACTCAAAATTATTCAATCTTTGCATTTAAAATAGCCACCATTTTGTTTTACGATTACTAATACCACTAGCTGAACCGATTCTCAAAGATATACATGACACCTATCATTCCTGAAATTTTCATGCAAATCCTAGCAAAACTGTAGTGTCTGAGTCGGTAAAAAGCGGATGTTGTTCCATAGCCATATGTTGCCATAGTAATAAATGCAGCGCATATTGTTCCATAGTAGTACAGGAAAATTCAAACCGCTATAACTTCGCTATATATAATTCAATCTTTATGAAACTTTCAGGATAGATCAATCTTATAAATAGACATCTATGCACTGAATTTCATTGAATTTAAGGGTACCGTTGAGATTTTATTCAAGAAAACATAAAATCGATAAATCATACTATTACTAACAAAGTTGAGTGAATTGCGACTTCTCACGTATTTGTTGTTGTTGTACTCACTAAGGCCTACATTCCTGATTTTTTTCAGATCTTTCGGATCACAGGTGTCCAATCGCGAGGGGGGGGGACACAAATTTTTCGTGTATTTCCCCTCCCTGTGCGCCCCTCGAAGCAAATTTTACCAAACGAAGACCTGTTTTGAAAAGTTCTCATCAAGACCTTTCATTTGATACCCATATCGGCTACCTTCAATGAAATTTTTTTTCGGGGGGTCACTCTTCTATATGGGGAGACCCCCCTTAAATACCTTATAAAATTTTTTTGTAGTTGAACTTTGAAGAAATCACCACTTTACACCTACACACAAAATTTGGTGTTTCTAGCTTAAGTAGTTTCCAAGAAAAACTGCTGTGACACACGGATGGACGGACGGACGGACGGACGGACAGACGGACAGACGGACAGACTGGTCGCGAAACTAGTAGGGTTTTGTAAAATTATTTTACAAAACCCTAAAAATGGTCCCGCATGGCGAGGAAAAAAGGTTCTGTATTATCACAATAACGCACCGTCAAACATGTCTTTGAAATCGATGGCCATTTTGGACCAATTACGATTCGGATTGATTGCTCACCCACCATGTTCTCATTACGAATAACGAGGCATATTTTGAAGGTTTAGATTTTTCGTACTGCAGAAAGAGCATCGAAATACTGGAAAATCACTAATCAGTATTAGGCCAATTGAAAAGTCCCCGGTCTGATACACAGATGGCGGTGCTATTATTAAATTCACATGATTTTGAGTTCGTACCAACCTTCAAACGATACGTGCCAAAATTTGACAACAGTCCGACCATTAGTTTGTGAGATATTGCGTTGTGAGTGTAGCTACTTTTGTTATTTGAAAAAAGATGAAAAAAAAAGAACTTCGTGTGCTGATAAAATATTGCTCTTTGAAGGGAAAAATCCCCGTTAGCAGCACCAGCCGGAAAGGTAAATTTCTCGTATGTAGCGTAAGGTTTCGAAAAAGAATTTGGCTTGCCTACTACTGGACTTCTTCCTACAATTTTTGTAGCACTACATGGGTATTTATTAACAAAAAGAATCTGCCGCCGTTCGTATTCATAGAAGTGAAAATATTTTGCTAATTGAAGTGAGTTGCACACGTATGGATCACATATTGAAAATCGGCGGCTAATAAATTGTTATTAACATATAAACACTGGTAATGCCCTTCTCACATTTGCAGTTTATACATTTCACAGTGGTTACCACACAAAGGTGATAACTTGTCGGCTTAAATAGCTCAAATAGTTAATTTCAAAAGATTTCCATAAAAGTTTAATCAGCACTTGCATTGCTATTAATATATACATTTTCGATTCTTTTCTGAACCATGAGTGGCCGTCATTTTGAATTTTTATTGAAAACGGCTGCTAAAAATATTAAGCTGTAAATTTTCGAACTTTGTGTTTGTCATCCGATTTGCATAATTAAATTAAATTAGCTTGCCTAGCTTATAATTTCAAGTTTTATCGGAATCTGTTGAGAAACTTGGCCGCTAGAGGGCTACTGAAATAAAAAAAATGTTTATGTCAGCCCCCCTGTATGGTGCGACCCCCTTAAACACTTTAAAATATTTTCTTATACTACAAATTTCAGAGGCACCACTTTTGACCTACGTAGAAAATTTCCTCATTCTAGCTTATGTGTTTTGCGAGAAAACTTGTGATGCACGAACAAACGGACGGACGGACAGACAGACAAGTCGTGATTTTATAATTTTTTAGGGTATTTTAAAAAATATTTTACGATATTTAAAAAATAACCCGATTTATAAATACTTTCAAGTTAAGTCATTTAAAACGTTTCCACGAAAAAAATTCATTGTTTCAGTTGCTGCTAAAATGGCAAATTACGCTTGCCTCCTGACCTTTGGGGGCCGCCATTTTGAATGCATGCATTTGATTTTGCATTATTTTAAATCTTTGTGGGCTAGGACCTCATCAATCAATGTGCCAAATCTCGTTCAAATTGGAGTTTCACTCTAGACAGGGCAAAATTATTCAATTTTTAGCGAAAATGGCAGCTTAAAAATATTGGGATTAAATTTTCGACTTTTTTATTTTTCATTCAATTTTAATAATACAATAACATGGTTCAGAGATCCATAATCTCAAGTTTCATCAAAATCCGCTCGAAAATGTGACCGCTAGAGCACCACAAAAACCTGAAAAAAACGCATAATTAAACCGGCCACCATTTTGAAATTCGCACATGCATGCTCACCAAAATATCAAAGTTTGTAGGTCTACGTAATGCCTATCTTGAAACTAAGTTTCATATATGCCCAATCAAAATTGCGACTTTTAGAAGCCTTTGAAGTTTTGAGTTTCAACTGGCCGCCATTTTGTTTCTTGTGACCTGACCTCCAGTTTTTCTACGCAGTTCTTTAGATACTCATAATTTCTATCTAACCGCCGAATTTCATGAAAATCTATTGAAAGCTTTGAACACTATTACAACAACAAAATTTTGCATGCACGTTTTTCGACCTTTGAGCGGCCGCCATTTTGTTTCTGCCGTACCGACGTTGGATTTTTAGGTCTTTGTAAAAAATTTTTTAACAAAGGCCTACTAGTTTCGCGACCTGTCTGTCCGTCTGTCCGTCCGTCTGTCCATCTGTCCGTCTGTCCGTCTGTCCGTCTGTCCGTCTGATCGTGCGTCACAGCTGATTTCCTCAGAAACTATAGAGGCTAGAATGTTCAAACTTATCGAAAATTTAAAATTTTTTTAAGGGGGGTCCCCCCTAATAGCGAATTGGCCCTTAAAAATTTTTTTTTTATCAAAGGTAGTCGAGTGGTATATCAAATGAAAGGTCTTAATTAGAACTTTTGGAATCTGAAATAAAAAAGATCATTTTATGGATTAGGGGATCCAGGGGAAGGCAAAATGTACCCAAAATTTGTGTCCCCCCCCTCGCGATTGGACACCTATCAGCCGAAAAATCTGAAAATTATCACAAACGTGGACCTTTATGATGACAAGGGCAACAAAAACCTAAAAATCGAAATTCACTCAACTTTGTAAATAATAGTATGATTTGTAGATTTTACATTTTTGCCCATAAAATCAAAACGGTACCTTTAAACTTCTTGAAATTTTGCAATTATATAAACCAACATAAGATATATATGTTCACAGAATTTAATTGAGATCGAATCATAATCAAGTGAGTTTTAGCCATTTCTATTATATGGAATTACAACAACAATAACACGTGTTTATGGTTGATATAGGGTTTTCCAATAAGAGGTGTTATTTTGATATTAAAAGAAAATGCCATTTTTAGGGTTTTGTAAAATAATTTTACAAAACCCTTCTAAAATCGCGTCCTGTCTGTCCGTCTGTCTGTCCGTCCGTCCGTCCGTCCCTCCGTCCGTCCGTGTGTCACAGCAGTTTTTCTCGGAAACTACTTAAGCTAGAAACATCAAATTTTGTATGTAGGTGTAAAGTGGTGTTCTCTTCAAAGTTCAATTACAAAAAAATTTTATAAGGTATTTAAGGGGGGTCTCCCCGTATAGGGGAGTGACCCCCAAAAAAAAAAATTTCATTGAAGATAGCCGATATGGGTATCAAATGAAAGATCTTGATGAGAGCTTTCCAAAACAGGTCTTAGTTTTGCAAAGTTTGCTTCGAGGGGCGCACAGGGAGGGGAAATACACGAAAAATTTGTGTCCCCCCCCTCGCGATTGGACACCTGTGATCCGAAAAATCTGAAAAAAATCAGAAATGTAGGCCTTGGTGAGTACAACAACAACAAATACGTTAGAGGTCGCAATTCGCTCAACTTTGTTAGTAATAGTATGATTTATCGATTTTATGTTTTCTTGTATAAAATCTTAATGGTACCCTTAAATTCTATGAAATTCAGTACACAGATGACTGTTTATAGGGTTGATCTATCCTGAAAGTTTCATAAAGATTGAATCATATTTAGCGAAGTTATAGCGGTTTGAATTTTCCTGTATTACTATGGTACAATATGCGCTGCATGTATTACTATGGCAACATATGGCTATGGAATCTCATGCGCTTTTTACCGACTCAGCCACCACAATTTTGATTTCCATGAAAATTTCAGGAATGATAGGTGTCATGTATATCTTTGAGAATCGGTTCAGCTAGTGGTATCAGTAATCGTAAAACAAAATAGTGGCTGTTTTAAATGCGAAGGTTGGATAATTTTGAGTTATTTTTTCCTAACTTCAGCCTTTAAGGTGCATGCTTTGAACACTTGATTCAATTGAATGAATGACTGAAGATAAGTACCTACAATTAATGCTCATAAGTGAAACAAGTCAAGGAGGCGGGAGAGAGCTCCTAGCAAAAGGGCTTTGTAACCATTCTAGGATTCGAAAAAATTGGCCATGAATCGATGATAACCGTACAGGAGAATAGCCCCTGAAAAGAAATTTATCAAACGTAGCCGATCTGGGTATGAGATGAACGTTTTCATGGGAGCCTTTCAAAACAGTTTTTAAACTGTCAGTTTTTGCTTTAGTGGGGGCACAGGGGGGAAATACATGAAAAATGTGTTTCCTCCGTCGCGGATGGACATCTGAAATAATTATCAAGGGAGATATGAGTATAACAATAACAAAAACCTCAGAAGTCGAAATTCGTTCAACTTTGCTAATAATAGTATGATCTTCGTATTTCATATTTTCTCCAATAAAATCGTCTTTGACATGTATCTTGATTTGATTCAATCTGGTGACTGCATTTTGTAAATTGAATACAAAACCCTTCTGACATGAGCGTAGGTCTGTTTACCCAACTTGTTTAATACAAATGATCGGATCTTTATTTCATTATAAAGAAGAAGATATGCCGTTAATAGCAATAACTAACATTGGGCAAATAACTACTACGACACGCTTTCAGGGCCATATCCTCTCCATGAAATTTTCCATAACCAAATCGCAAAGTGGCTGCCCTATGTCCTCGATAGCCTGACGAATTTCATCTTTGAGATCTTGAATTGACGCTGAGCTATCACGTGGCTCCAAAGGAAGAAGTCGCAAGGTGTTAAATCAGAAGATCTATTCAAAATAACACCTCTTATTGTAAAACCCTATATATATATATTTAAAATTGACTTAGGCACTTTTATTTTCTTTCAATTTTCATGAAAATTTAAGGAATAGTGTTTAACTTGAACATGTTCAATCGGCCGAGCATTCAGAAAAATCATTTAAGCTAGATTAAAATGGCGGCTGCACTGTGCTCAAGAAAGAAATTGTGCATCTTTTGTATAAATTTGAACGACTTCATATCAAAGTATTGGATGAATAATTCAAGTTATCGATTCACGCCAATTGAAAACTTGTTTCTAACCCTAGGATGTTTACAAAGACCTTCTGGTAGGAGCACTCTCCTGCTTACTCAACTTGTTTATGGTGGAATTCATCACATAGAGGAAGGTCGGGCAAAATGGCCACCCTTAACCTTAAATGAATGCCATTTGTCATAATATCATTTTTTAAATGTCACTTCATTGTTTTATCATCTAAAATTAAAACAGTTTTCATATTACATTGCTATTTTCACTTTAATCAATATGAATAATCTTATTTTTAAGTTTAAAACCGAAATTGGAAATTGACCACATTACCTACATAGGATGGGTAAAATGGTCTACGTAAATTCACGTAATGGGTAAAGTCGCATAGACCCAATAAAGATACTTACTTGTCAATACATCAACTAAAATTTTATTCATATTTAATTAGGACATTATTATTACTACAAAGGAACTAAACAATGCTTCATTTTTCATGATAAGTAATATAAGATACAAAATAAAGATATTAAATGCTATTGAGATCCATTCGAACTCGAGCCGTATCAAAATTTTTGGTTTAAAAGTTAAGAACAAAATTCGCATGCAAAATTTACATCTTGGTCATCGCAGCCTGAGCATGCTTCATGGGCCCATCGTTTACAAATGCAGCATTGTATCCAACCGTCTTCGTGTTTCGAATTAGACTAAACTTCTCCGCAATAAAAGCATTCTGCGTCACCATCTACATTCTTATCATCATCAGGGCTGGTGTGTTTACTAATTTGAGTTTTAGATTTTTTTGCAGATTTCATAGAAATAATATCAAGCTTAGATATCTTCGTTGGTTCTTGTCGATTTTTTTTTTCTTTTTCCAACTCCTTTTTATATGGACTGCTAGTGAGAAATGCTGTGCGGCCTCTTTTTCTATTTTTTTTTTGTTGTTTTAGGCAATGCTTTGGGAATTGGAAACAAATTTTTGGGCGAAATTGCGAATGACGTGCTTGGTTGTGGATCCAATGTTATTGCCGTTCCAGTGCTCGTTTGTGGATCTAATATCTGTGGCGTCACTGCTACCATTCCTCCCAAGTTATCTTGCAAAACGGATGGAGTATCGAGTGTGTTAGATGTCTCATCCTTTTTATTGTTCTCATTTTGTTGTGATTTCAGCTCAGTAAAAGCCACATCGGTGGTGTCTGTAGCCAAAAAATCATAATCCTTGAAAACATTGCGATCTATTGGCTCTATCCTGCATTTACGAAAACCATTGATTGCAATAGACTGTTGTGCTGCCTCGCTGTAGGCTTCACCAAAGAGTTTGCTGAATTGCAATACGGATATTGCTCTTCCCGGATTATTGCGAAGAAACTTCTCAACTGCACGTATGTAATACTTATTCAAAGGCCCCATGAAAGACACATCCAGTGGTTGAAGCCTATGACTGCAATGGGGGGGGGGGGGGGCAAGCATAAGACGGTAGTGTAGTTTTTTCTTGCCAATTCAATAAAATCCAAATTTTTTTGTATGCGTGTTATGCCCATCCAGTATGAGGAGCGCCGGATCGTCTTCAGTTGGCTTGGCAAATTTAAGAAAATGCTTAAACCATTCTGTAAAAATATCCAATTGCATCCACCCTGACGGATGACAAGCAAGTTCTGTACCCGGTGGTGCCCCATCTTGTAATTCCACCTTCATTCTCTTCCGAGGAAATATGATAAGAGGGGGAATAAAGTTTCCACCAGCAGCCATACAGATCACGACGGTGCTCAATATACCCTGTTCTACAGAGGTGATAGCACCCACTTGCTTTTTCCCCTTTTGTGCAAGTATTTTAGAGCTTTTTCTCTGGACTGTGGTAAAACCTGTCTCATCGACATTAAAAATACGATGAGATTGAAAGTTTATATCAGACCTCACCTCTTCTAGGAGGTCAAAAAATTTCATGACACTCACTTTATTGAAACCTTGCGCGCGAGCGAGAGAGGTTGCTTCTGGGCTTCTTAATGTCAATTCCGGATGACGTTTTCTGAAGGCAGCAATCCATGTTTTTCCAGCCATTTCAGTCTCCTTGCTGAACTTGTGGTTTATGTTATTTCGTTCAGCCAGTTGATAGGCAAGTCTTCTAACATTCTGCAATGTTAGTCCATAAAAACGATTCTCCATATCCAAAATATGTTGCACCAATTCTTCTTCCTGCTCTTGACTAAAAATTGGACGATAAGACCCCAATATTTTTATATTTTCAACGGCTTCTTTGTTTTTTCCTTGAACGCGTCGTTTGCGCGTCGAACGAGGAACGTTGAACTCTTTGCTTGCCTTTAAAAACCCCATTTCGTTACTCCTGTCAGCTTTCATAGCTTTTTCCATCGCATCCGGGTCCCAAGTCTGCTGCTGCGATATGCGTTTATATGAACTTGGCATTTCTGAAAGAATACATACCATATTTATTCTTACTCGAAAATGTTGTACTAAGGCAGGTAAAGTGGCCTACTAGATCACTTTACCTACCCACATACCAGGTCACTTTACCCGAAACGGACCACAACGTAAACAACACTTGCTCAAATGTCAAACGCGAATAAATTTTCTTAATTTGCCGCGAAATGAATAGTTCACTAATGTACCAAATCAATATAATACGACATTGCTTTTCGTTTTGAGTTATCATAGAATCTTATTACAAGATTCAGACTACTCACCTTAGATGAAAGATAGCGAAAACCACTTTATTCTTTATAAAAACTTTTCACACGAACTTGACGCGTTGCCATCGTCTACAGTAATACAGCGTCGATGGATGATTTTGTTCCACTCGCCATTGACAGATGACGCTTATTGGTTCATTCTTAAATAGAAGGTGGCCACTTTACCCGACTGGGCCACTTTAACGAACTCTCCCCTACATTGGTGAACCTTTGTACCAAATTTCATCCAAATCGGAGCTATACTTTGGTCAGAACAGAAATCACGATTTTTCGTCTAAAATAACCGCCATTTTGTTTTCGCCCAGCCGATATAGCTAGTTCACGAACTAAACCGAGATGTTTACTCAATACACCTTTCCTGAAAATTTGGTGAAAATCGGAGCAAAATTGCAAACTCTAGCGTGGTCACAAATTTCGTTATATCCCATATATATATATATATATATATATATATATATATATATATATATATATATATATATATATATATATATGTATATATATATATATGTTTATATATATATTTATATATATATGTATATATATATATATATATATATATATATATATATATATATATATATATATATATATATATATATATGATACTCTCCGCAATAGGTAAATTTCTCTCGAGAAATTTACCTAAAAATACAGTGGAAGCAAAATCTTGGCTTGAGTTTCCGGGGCCTGCACCAGGAAAATCAACCATCATTGATCGGTATGCAAAGTTTAAACGTGGTGAAATGAGCACCGGAGACGGCGAACGCAGTGAACGCCCAAAAGAGGCTGTCACCGACAGCCAAAAAAGTTCACCAAGTAATTTTGAATGGCCGTAAAGTGAAGTTGATTGAGATAGCAGACATTGTGTAGATATCATCTAAACGTGTACATTATATCATTCACGAATATTTGTACATAAGAAAGCTGTGTGCAAAATGGGTGCCACGCGAGCTCACAATCGATCAAAAGCAACAACGTGTTAATGATTCTGAGCAGTGTTTGAAGCTATTTAAGCGCAATAAACCTGAAATTTTGCAGCGATATGTGATAATGGATGTAGCATGGCTCCATAATTTCACTCCGGAGTCGAATCGACAGTCAGTTGATCTGACTGCACACGATGAACCGAATCCAAAGCGAGGAAAAATACAACAGTCAGCTGGCAAGGTTATCGCATAAGTAGTCTGGGATGTGCAACGTATAATATTCGTTGATTACCTCCAAAAGGGCCAGACCATCAACAGCGATTATTTTATAGCATTATTGGATCGTTTAAAGGATGAAATCGTTAAAAAACGGCCCCATTTGAAGAAAACAAAAAAGTGATGTTTCATCAAGACAATGCACCGTCACAAATCAATGAAAACAAGTTGGGTAAACAGACCTACGCTCATGTCAGAAGGGTTTTGTATTCAATTTACAAAATGCAGTCACCAGATCGAATCACATCAAGAAACATGTCAAAGACGATTTTATTGGAGAAAATATGAAATACGAAGATCATACTATTATTAACAAAGTTGAACGAATTTCGACTTCTGAGGTTTTTGGTATTGGTATACTCATAAATATCTCCCTTGATAATTATTTCACATGTCCAGCCGCGACGGAGGAAACACATTTTTCATGTATTTACCCCCTGTGCCCCACTGAAGCAAAAACTGGCAGTTTAACAACTGTTTTGAAAAGCTTCCATGTAAACTTTTATTTCATACTCATATCAGCTACGTTTGATGAATTTATTTTTTCAGGGGCCACTCTCCTGTACTGTTATCATCGATTAATGGCCAATTTTTTCGAATCCTAGAATGGTTACAAAAACCTTTTGCTAGGAGCTCTCTCCCGCCTCCTTGACTTGTTTCACTTATAAGCATTAATTGTAGGTACTGATCTACAGTCATTCATTAAATTGAATCAAGTGTTCAAAGCATGCACCTTAAGCGTTGAAGTTGGGAAAAAATAACTCAAAATTATTCAATCTTCGCATTTAAAACAGCCACTTTCTTGTTTTACGATTACTGATACCACCAGCTCAACCGATTCTCAAAGATATACATGACACCTATCATTCCTGAAATTTTCATGCAAATTCTAGCAAAACTGTAGTGTCTGAGTCGGTAAAAAGCGCGTGTTGTTCTATAGCCATATGTTGCCATAGTAATAAATGCAGCGCATATTGTTCCATAGTAATACGGGAAAATTCAAACCGCTATAACTTCGCTAAATATGATTCAATCTTTATGAAACTTTCAGAATAGATCAATCTTATAAATAGTCATCAGTGTACTGAATTTAATTGAATTTAAGGGCACTGTTAAGATTTTATTCAAGACAACATAAAATCGATAAATCATACTATTACTAACAAAGTTGAGTGAATTGTGACTTCTAACGTATTTGTTGTTGTTGTACTCATCAAGACCTACATTCTTGATTTTTTTCAGATTTTTCGGATCACAGGTGTCCAATCGCGAGGGGGGGGACACAAATTGTTCGTGTATTTCCCCTCCCTGTGCGCCCCTCGAGGCAAACTTTGCCAAACTTAGACCTGTTTTGAAAAGTTCTCATCAAGGCCTTTCATTTGATACCCATATCGGCCACCTTCAATGAAATTTTTTTTTCGGGGGGTCACTTCCCTATATGGGGAGACCCCCCTTAAATGCCTTATAAAATTTTTCCATATTTGAACTTTGAAGAGATCACAACTTTACACCTACATACAAAATTTGATGTTTCTAGCTTAAGTAGTTTCCGAGAAAAACTGCTGTGACACACGGACGGACGGACGGACGGACGGACGGACAGACAGACAGACGGACAGACAGGACGCAATTTTAGAAGGGTTTTGTAAAATTATTTTACAAAACCCTAAAAATGGCAAAATTGCATGAATTGGGCTTCGAACCGTATTTGCCAGATCTAGCCCCCAGCGACTTTTTCCTATTCTCAGACCTAGAAAGAATGCTCCCTGGAAAGAAATTTTGGGCCAATGAAGAAGCAATCGCCGAAACTGAGGCCTATTTTGAAGCGATAGACAAATCGTACTACAAAAATGGTATCGAAAAGGTGGAACATCGCTGTATCACCCTCGAAGGCAACTATATTGGATCATAAAATCGAATTTCGCCAAAAAAATGTGTTTTACTATGAAAGACCGAGGACTTTTCAATTGGCCTGTTATATCACCCTCGAAGGCACTTATGTTGAGGAACAAGTATAACTTTGCCCACAAAATGCGTGCTGTCATTAAAAATTCTGAGACCTATCAACTTATGTAGTACTACTGCAACAAATCCTTGCATGTATATAGTATTTATAAGTATAATAATATGTTGTTTATAATGCAAATGATATCTTCTTGCTCTATGACGTGACATCCATTCAAAAGTACTGCGGTAGAATTTATCATTCCAAATTTAACTCATGGTTAGCATAAAAGCTGGTTTTCATACAATTTTCCCTGCTCACCTTTCATTTGAATGTTTACGAAAATATTTCACTGACATTTTTGCTTCATGTGTAATTTATATAGAATGATTGCAGCCTCTAAAAGAGAAAATTTACAACAACAAACAATACACTTTCCCATTTGAATCATGACACTCAAAATCACCCTTAAATGTTCATATGTTACTTCCACAACGACTGGCTTAAATGCCCATTTACAATATTGCACACTCACAGCAAGTGCTAAATATTGCAAAATAAATACTTATGTGTATCTCCATCTCATTCAGCGATTTCAAATATTAACGAATCACCATACTGATGTAATATGTCGTGCGTACTCCCCAAAATACAGGAAAATGGTGCAGAGAATCTTGAAAAGCGTCCTTACATAAGGATACATCTGTAGATGATAGCTCGCTTCCATTCTAGGCACGTAAAATGGATAAAGGTAAGGAATGGTGGCAATAAAAAGAGTTACAATCGTAAAAGAGCTTTTATGGTGGACTGCAATGATCTATGCAAATTCTTTCTTACATAATCAAATTTCCAATATTCCATCTACTTTTCTTTACTACCACAGGAAATGCTAGTCATTGAATCAACAATTCCATGGCACGGCAAGTGATGACTGACCAAATTAATATTTTACTAGTTTTGATGGATCTGCTGGGCTCACTTTGAAGGATAATCTCCTCAATTCGAAAAATTCACCATTTGTACTCACAATGCAGGAAAACCGCTGAATAGTAGTAATAAGGACGTGTCAGTTAGCCTTTTTGGGAAAACCATAGAATACTGTTACTGGGATGAAATTAAAAATCTCTCTCTAAAGAATCTAAGTTTTACCTAGCGGAAGAAATCTAGAATTTTGATAATGGATTTCCGGGTAGGGAGCCCATATCTGCAAACCTATAATTTCCACTTGTTTGAACGCTCATCAATTCTCTTACAGCACAGGGACGTCAAGACTTTCAAAATCCAGGCCAACCTTAAGTACGAGAGTGGTGGTGGATTTCATGAAAATTTCACCAGTCACTTGAGACGTAAATTAGTAGCAGATGCTGCTCAAACCCATAATCAAATTCACCAGAGGATCCCTTACCTAATAGGGCATTACAGCTTTTTGTGGCAATCCATTGAAAAGTTTTAGGCAAATACCCGACCTTGTTGCCGTGTTGCAAGAGCGTTCCAGCAGCACGAAACAAGAGCGACCATTTCCGCTGAGAAAATATATTAGGGCAGGAAACAACCCTCAATATTTTCCCTTAATCACGATTCGTGGTAGCGGCCGTGGCAGCCGACACGATAGTGGCTGGCGTACTGAGCGATGACGACATTCTCAATGGAGGCGGTGGGTAGAGTTGCTATAGATGAAATCGATAATTAAATAAGGAACTTCGGTGGAAAATTGTTTTGGTTAATAAAGTGCAGAAGTGAAAGGGATAATTGATGTTGAACGAGAGGAGAGGGTGAACATTTGCGGACCCAATGTGAAGGCAAATGAAAGATTGGAGACCGAAATGATAGATTGGACAATTTATTTCACGTAATTTGACGCTGCTAGACTGAAAATGGTTCAATGTTGCGTTGCGTTGACGCGATGCTTTTTAATAATTTATGACAAAGAAGCCATCAAGAAAGGAGATCATCCATAGAAAAATCGGATATACTTTATACTGAAGTATTACATGATCCTTTTTCACTACATTAATCAAGCTAAAATTTTACTCTATTTTAAGTATGTTCTGTAGTAAAATATTAAGGAACCGGATTGGCTTCATTTTAAGGTGTTTTATACAAGTCAAAATAATAACTGGCAGACAATCGCATCTCCATAAACATGTGCAGTTCATTTTCTTCGGTTATGGTAGCAAGGATTCTGGACTCGATTCAAAGTGAAAGGATAATGCATGAAAATTATAGAATTCTTTTCGCCACTATATAAAAAAATAAACTATGCACGTTAAAGCGCGTTTATTCTCGTAAATCAACTGAACCTTAATCTTTAATTACAATACATTTCAAAATTTATATTTTTCTTTTTGCTAACATAAAAACATGTGATTTACATGTAATCAGAATGAAAGGAAAGTCCACATTTGAATTTTCAAAATAGGGCGCCGCGTCTGGAGCAAAGACGCCCGTGTATGCTTTTACCGGAAGGATGCAAAAAACGCTTTGGCTTTGACGTGTTTTTAAATAGTTCCTGTAAAAAGTTTGCCAGTATGAAGTTTATTTTTATTGGAAAAAGCAATTAATCCAAGGACTGCGTATCGAATATTATTGTACTTCGAGATGTAAAGAAAAGCAAAAAATCCAAAGGCAACTTTGGAACCGCTGGTATTGAGGAGCCCGATGGCTTCCCATGAGGGGGGTAACCTGGGAAAAAGACAAATGCGAAATAGTCGACAATCAACAAAAGAAAACATAATCAAGAAACCTTCTCCTGTGGCAGATACAAGTGATAAATAATAGCAGATAATGAACAAATAATCAAACTACCAAAAAGAGATTTATGAACTAAGGTTAGAGATACAGTCATTCAAAGATCTATTCACACTCAAAAGTCGCATTCACAAAATCAAAAGCTACAAGAAACAATAAAAAGAAATGTGTAAAGCAGACGAGTCCAAAAGAAATATTAACTGCTGGTGGTACTTCTTCTTCTTCGTAGTATTACAGTTCCTCTCGGGTCTTCGCTTCCTGTAAATAGTAACTCCAACTGTCTCAATCCATTCACTGGGTCCTCCAATTTTGAATTAAGAGCAGCGATAAACTGTCTTCGTTGATCGAGTCGGACCAGCGTTTCCTTGGTTTCTCCACTGGTCTCCATCCTCCAGTTCTCCCAACGAATACCTTTTTGGGTATCTTTTGTTCGTCCATACGATTTTTGTGGCCAGCCCATTGCAGCTTTCGCAGTCTTACAATAATTGAGACATTCGGCTCGTCAAAAATTTCATACAGTTCATGGTTGTATCGAATTCACCATTCGTCTCCGTCCAGCCACGCTCCTATCATTTGCCGTATTTCCATAGCATAACATAGGTCTGGGTGGTGGTCTTAATGATAGTCAAACGTATTTCCGGCACACGATAGATTAACAGAAAAATGGAAGCTGAAGAAAGTGCGGAAGATAATTCCGATAAAGATAATATTATAAATTGCATTCGATGTTTAAAAAAATAAAAAATAATAAGAAAAATCAACTCGCAGCTTTGCTGGTTCTTCAGTAAAAGCCAGCAACAAAACAGAAAAATTTCCGACAATAAATATGTTCGAACAAAGCCGAAGAGATATAAGTCCAAGTGCCATTCAACAAATAAGCTACTTGAATTTCAAAGTGATGAAGTAGGAATGCCTCTAAAAAAGAGAAAACCATTGTTACTGGTGTCAATGATATAGTCATTTACCTGCCCCCTGTTAAGAAAATAGCCCGAGAATCATTATTACAACACAATCATCATTTCTGTCCCAATTATATGAATACATTATGTTAAAACCAATCAATAAAAATTTTAACTTAACAAATTCCTCGAAAGTACAAAGTATCTTAAACAGCATATATCATGAGGTGAACGCCTCGCAATGTATTTTATGCAAGTAAATAAATTGCTCAATCAAGCAAATTAAAGTTCAATCACACAACTCTATTATATGAAGTTAGTGTAAGGCAAAAAATATGTATAAATGGAATTGAATGGAGGAATAAGATCATTGTTTTTTTTGCAATCATTGAACTATAGCGTTTTAATAGCATTCATATATTTCACGTTGGAGTTTACATGGTCCGTCGAGCCAGATCCTGGAGATACAACCAAGGAGTTTAGCCTGGAAGATTCAACCAAGGACTTTGATAAGGAACATTCAGATGGTGCCAGCTTTTCGTTGAGTAGACTGGAAGATAGGCTTCCTTTTCGAACATCAGTGCCAATCATTGGTTGGCGATTGAAGCATCAGTGGTGGGCATTATTGGGCGATTCAAGCATCAGTGGTTAATACTTGCAACCAGCAATGTCTGGTAGCGGTTGAAGGGATTTCGCTTTGTATGCGCATTTTAAGGATAACATTTCTTTTCGTTCCATCCTTTGGGAAATCCACCAAGGAAAGTTTAAGCATTGAGCGTCAGCAGACTTCAGAGGTTGCCAGAGGGTTTTTCGCTTTAGCTTGAGTAATTGCTGGAGTAGGTGGGCTGACATCTGGACAATCTAAAGAGGTGAGACATTCGGAGCTTAGCAAAGTTCACGTAGTTGGACAGCAAAATGAGCGGCCAGGATGCTTACTTCAACCAGGTTCAGAGGCTCACCTTCAAGTTCAAGAAGGACAGTGAATCTAGATACAGCCTCGCGTATTTCCAGACAAGACTGGTGTTCAAATGCATGATCCATAATAGCATTCAGCTCTCTAATGTCCAGAAGCTACAGTACCTACGCAGCGCACTCCGTGGGGAAGCAGAGCAGTTAATCAACCACCTAACAATCACCGGTGCAATTTACGAGCCTGCATGGAAATTGCTCTGTGAGCGGTACGACAACCATCGAGCTATCGCTCGGGACATGATGCAACGGTTCTTCAATATTGAAAATTGTACTCGCAATGATTCAACAGCGCTGAGACATATGCTCAATACAATGAACCAACTTTTAACTGGTCTGAGCATGCAAAAAACGGATGCTTTTCTTTGACTAAAATATTTCTGTTGAATCAGAAACTTGACAAAGAGTCAAAGAGAGAATGGCAAAAAACAATTGCTGATTCTATAGAAATTCCTTCATAAGATTAGTTTTTCAAATTTATGAAACAACGCTTCGCCATGCTAGAACCCTTGTTACCAGGAAAACCAAAAGTGAAAACATTCAAAGTCAATACAACCAGCATCGGATCCAAATTGACTTGTCCAATGTGCAAAACAGGTCATATATTGTTTTATTAAAGCTCATTTAAGCGAGCAGATATCCAGAAGAGATATAGTTCACAAGGCTGAGCTATGCTTCAATTATCTTCAAGCACAATACCGAGCAAGCAAGTGCTCATCAAAACATAGTTGCAAAATTTGTGGCAAAAAGCATAACACACTGCTTCACCCGGAAGGAATAGACACCTCGAATTAGTCCAAAGCAATATCCTCTGCACTCGTTTAAGTACACAGTGCATGCTGTGTTAAGAATTATGTGCTTTTAGCAACAGCACTGATAAAGGTGAGCAGTCAAGATGGAGAAGTAATAACATTACGCGCATTGCTTGAATTCGGAGCACAGCGATCGTTCATCAGTGAGCTGCTGTAAACTAAGCATAAAGGGTCTTGAGTCAAAGTCAGTGGAATTGGTGCAGTCAAAAATGTTACGTAAAGGGGAAAGACCAAGATTTGCGCGCTGAACATGGTAGCGACGAAAAACTTATGTTCACTTCACTCATCCTCACAACAATTACAGTGCCATTGCCATGCACAAGAGTTCCATTCAACGTTTCAGTGGAACTGACGGTTAAAAATCTAGCAGATTCCTGTTACTATCAACAAGGGCACAATGTGTGCTGGTATCCTATACAAAACTGAAGCATTAAGAACATTTTGGGAGACAGAAGAGCTTCCAGCCACTCAACATCTAACAAGAGAAGAAAAGCAAAATGAGGACTTTAATACACAATCTGTAATCCGACAACCCAATGCACTTACTCCATAGGTTTACCATTCAAACGTGAAGTAGATCCCTTCAACGACATAGGCGATAGCAGAGATAACGCATTCAAGATCTTAAGACAACTAGACCCTCGATTCAAGAGCAATCCAACGCTCCACGAGGAATACCGCAAATTCATTCAAGAGTATATCGACTTGGGTCACATGTCGAAAGTTTCCGCTGAACGAGTAAAAATGATGACAGCATACTTCTTTCTCCACCATGCCATGGTCAAAGAAACTAGCAATATGACCAAACTGAGAGTGGTATTCAATGCCTCGCAAAAATTATCGAAGGGGAAATCACTGAATGAGCTCCTTCACCCAGGACATACAACACAGGGGAACTTGCTTCATTTGTTGATGCGGTGGAGGCAGCACAGGTACGTTTTAACCGGCTGATATAGAGAAAATATACCGACAAATTTCGGTGCCTGAAAAGGATCGAAATTTTCAAAGCATTCTATGACGACTTATACCTATTGGGCCGATCTAGCACTTTCAATTGAACACGGTTACTTATGGGACGGCTTGTGCACCTTACTGAGCGATCAGAACATTACATCAATTATCCGCAGATGAGTCTTCAACATTTCCTGAAGCAGCACAAACGTTACCAAATAACTTTTATGTTGAGAATAAGTTGACTGGATCAGACAACATTGAAAGCCTTGTTCAATTACAAACCGATTTGCGAAGACTTCTGAACAAAGGAGTATTTTACTTAAGGAAGTAGTCGTCCAATCATCCAAGAGTATTAGAATGACTCCCAGAATCAGAACGTGAAACACAGCTTCCCTTACATATAACAGTCACGGAAAATGTAAAAACTTTGGGTATCCAGTGGCATCCAGCAACCGATGAATTTTAATTCTCCATCATGAAAGCAGACTGTCAAGCCAAATTTTCCAAACGAAACATAATAGCTGAAGTTTCAAAACTATTCGACCCTATTGGGTGGCAACAGTCGGGCATAAGGATTGAGAAAGTGACGCTACGACAGCTATGGAAAGAAGATAAAGGGGATAAAGGGATGACATTGAATCTAGTACGGTAAAGGAATGGGTGAAACTACGAAGTCAACTCCCAGAACTAGAAAAGCTGCAAATCACGCGGTGGCTCCAATTTACTCCTTCTCACCAATTTGAGCTACATGGCTTTTGCGACTCGTCTAAAAACGCGTACGCCGCAGTCGTATACATTCGAGTCACAACTCCAACATCAACCAAGGTGACATTTGTCACGGCGAAATCGAAAGTCACTCCAGTGAAAGTCGAGTCCGTATAAAGGCTGAAACTCAATGGAGCAGTACTGTTAGTCAAACTCATGGATGAAGTCATCAAAGCGCATAAATCGGCAAGCGTCCCTCGATATTATTGGACTGACTCAACCACCGTCCTTGCCTGGATTCAAAAATCAGCAGCTAAGTGTTAAGTTTGCGTAGCAAATTGCGTTAGCATCATTCAACAACACAGCTCTGTTGAGCTCTGGCATCATGTCAAGGCAACAGACAACCCAGCTGATATTGCATCCAGAGGAATGTACCCGAAGGAATTGCTAACATCAAAACTCTGGCGGTATGGACCGGAATGGCTAACTGCCCGAATCATTTGAATTCCTCAACCAATACTTCAACCAACAACAGAAGACGAAAGAAAATTATATCTTTGACAGTCAATGTAGCAGAGCCTCCAGAAATTCTCGGAAGATACTCATCTTTCTACAGACTTAAAAGAATAGTGGTATGGTGTCAGCGATTCACGTTTAACGCTAGACGACCAACGACGCTACGAAAGGGAAATTTAACTGAGGTTAAGCTTCGAGAAGCATCAAATACATGCATCTCTCCAGCAACTTTCATAAGGCAACAGTGTCCACAGAACCAGCCACTTAAAAGCCTTTGCACCTGAGGTGGATCACGAAGGCATCCTAAGGGTAGGTGGTTCGATTCAACACACACTTATTGGAGAAGCAGTGAAACATCCAGCAATCATTCCAAAGGGCCCTCTTGCTAAATTGTTGATAAAAGAGGCTCACCCTCTAACTCTGCATGGAGGAGGGCAAACAGCAGTAAAACAAGTGCTAAGAGAGTGCATGACTTGTTTTAGAATGACCGCTAAACCCAACAAACAGCTAATGGAAAACTTACCATTCGGCAGGGTACAGCTAGAAAAGCTATTCCGAATTCCAGTATATCTACAGTGACTGTGGTTCTAACTTTCTTGGTGCAAATAAACAACTTCATCCAATATACCGAGCGTCAATGCAAGCATGCAGTGCTGAAGTTGCTGATCAAGGCATACAGTGGAAGTTCATTCCCCCGAGTAGCTCTCATTCCGGGGGACCCTGGGTAGCAGGCGTGAAATCGATGAAAGCACATTTTTACAAGACCATCAAAAAACAAATTTTAAACGTTGAAAAGATGAACACGTTATTGGCTCAGATTGAAGCATGCATGAACTCTCGGCCACTCACACAAATTAGCGAGGATCTAAATGACTCAGCTGCACTGACACCTGGGTATTTATAAACAGGTACAAACTTTTCGAAATAAAAAGTGACCCGAGTGAGTTGAGCTGCACTTTGTTAAAAAGATGCCATCTGATTCAACAAATGAAACAATCCTTCTGGCGAAAATGGTCAAAAGGGTATTTACAACGCCTACAACAACGATCAAAATGGTTTCAGTGCCAAGGTAACTTCAAATTAGGTGAGCTCGTGTTAGTTGAAATCGATCACTTGCAATCAATGCAATGGCCGCTAGCAAGCATCTCGGCAACGCACCCGGATGGACTAGTGCGTACAGCAACGGTCAATCTAAGAGGCAACACAACAAAGCGCCCCATAGTTAAAATCTGCAAACTTCCTTTCAATGAAGAGCACCAGTCTCCACCAGAAAATCCACCTTTGATTACAGAAAACGATGTGACAACACATAAAGCTATCAAGCGTCATACCGGTTCAAACATCCCTACCCTGAAGAAAAGAAGAGTAGCCTGAACTTTCGTAAATATCCCAACAATCCTACTAACCATTCTCAAGGTGTTCGGGGTTTTCCCACCTCCGGCGCTTTAAAGTGCTAATGTGTCAGCATTGAATTCTGAGTTATACATGGAACAAGTTGCGACAGCAAGCTTATTCCGTGGATCGTTGCGAATCAACATTGAAATCTCAACATCTGACTAAGACAAGGATGATACAAATATCCAAAAACTAACTTCGGTATAACATCCATGCGTACTATAGGAGGGCAAACATCTAAGACTCTACATTGTGAAGATCTTGCTAAACACATCTCAGAATTCAGCGAGGAAACAATATATAAAATAAACCTCCTGCGTTTCACGCCTGTGCGAAATAAATGTGGTATTTTTGGACAAATGCTCATGGCTCTATTCAGAGTAAACGACGAGATTATCACTGATGTGGAGACACTCTTTGCTAATCAAAAGCTTGAAGAAAATGCTCAGTCATCAAAGTAAAATCATCTTTCAAGCAACAAAAAAGTTAAACACAACGTCAAGTAAAATCAATAGGCAGCTCGAGCGCTTCTCAACCCAGCCTACGAAAGGACTTCAGCAAAAAAATAAGGCAAAGAGCTGATATGCTACGACAGATACTGATCAACTCAATATTCAATTCCCAGCAACATTCCAACGCGCCATCAATTATATTCAAGAAGTCAACCCGAAGTACAACCATATCTGGGATGCTTTCCACACAAAAAAAAGGATTTTTGAATGTATAAAGCTGGCAGACCTGCAGAAAACTATCAAGACAACTCAAGAACTACTACCAGCGCATCTTGTGATTTTACATTCCACTACGTACAAGATAATTGTCAGAGGACTTGTAAACACCCGAAGTATTCACGGTTTTCTGCCAATCATTGACCATCGTCGATTTGATCTTATCAAGGCCATGTCTATACCTCATCAACAGGATTCAGATAAAGTTTCTGCATTCAGCATCACCAACTCAATCTTAGGAATAAACTACCATGATCAGCTCTGTTTCGAAACAACTAGGACTGACCTTACTGAAGCCCCAGAGCTAACACCCGGTACATACCTCCTGACTACTGCAACTCTCACAGACATGAAAGCAAAACCAAACTGCATCATAAAGGAACTTTATAACCTCTATAATCAGGTTGCCTGTCCTGAGGCAACTTTCCACATATCAAGACCGATTTGGCAACAAATTATATCCCCAAACTCATGGATGTTCATTATTTTTTCAAGGAATCCGCAGCGATTTTTTAATCAACGGAACAGGAATAGTCAAGATAACGCAAGACTGTCAATTCCAAGCAGAAGAATACATCCTGGTAGGCGACCGAAGCTTCCCTGGTAAACCTTTTCCAATTTATTTCTCAGCAAGCGTTCCAAAACTCAACCTCTCACGACATCACGCCGAAGTCAACTATTGAACATATCTCAAGTTGTCCTCGCATCAGAGTCATTCATGTCCTCACTGAAGGAGCAAAATGAAGTGACTGAATAAATTAGTGAAATTCATTTGAAGACAACGAGACCTCACGCGACAATATCGACCATTTCAATTTGTTTATCCTGCTTGATATGTGTGTTGTGAGCGAGTAAATACCGCCTACGTATTTACGAAGCGAGCGAGCGCTGCCTATATACTCGCGCTTCGCCAATCAACTTTTTAAAGCATGCACATAGGCCACTATCACCGAAGCATATACTTGTCGTTTAATGAGCGAGCAAAAGCTCGAGCAAATATCAATACACGATTCGCTTCACACGAATGATCACCACGTAGACGACATGCTTCGGGTGTACTCCCAGCTGAAGGGAAAACTGAAAGTTCAGGCAAAACCATTCTCTCGCTCAATTTCCCCAGCTCCATCAATTCGCCTCAAGAAGCCGAAAGCTTAAGCGAAAGCGTTCTCTCGCTCAATTTCCCCAGTTTCACATATTCGTAAGCGAAACGGAGCGGGGAGGAAAAGTGCTTCGTGGAACGAGAACGCACGTGTTCGGCTATTCAGCACTTTTTGCGAGAATCGAGGCTAAAAGCTTACGAGAGAACGGTACTTAAAGTACTTGGGCAAACATTAGTGAGTCAGTCGTGATACGTGCTGCGACAGTAAAGCACGGTGCAAGTTCCGGTTCTTAACACGATTTTCATTCACGTTGATCAACGAATTACTTATGGTGAGGTGTTGGCTCTTAGCGCCGTGTTCCTCCAAGGCTTTTAGCGTGTAAGCGCTGTGTGGCCACCATAAGTAATATAATTTTTCCTTCTTGCAGGCAACCCGAAGAGGTGGACAACCAGCAGCCGCAGTGGCCCCTTCAGGACGGCGTGAAAAGTGCCATTCAACACCTGGTGGACCGTCATCGCGACCCAAGCTCGCCAGTACCTGCGTGCCGCTCTACCCGCTAGCCTCCAGGATAATTAAGGACCTCGGGCCAGCGAACCACCCCCGTCAGGCACCCGTTAGGACCCTAGATCAGGCGCTTCAGGCAGAGCCCCGAGCTGGTCCCCGACCCATATCGAAAGAGGAGTACCTCAGGAGGTTGAAGGCTCCCTTGAACACCACCGTCCATCCCCGCAAGCAACAACATCAGCGCGGAGGGCAGCGGGAACGCAAGAGGCGGGAGTTGGACGAGCTGAGGCGGCTAGCTCGCTTGTCAGTCACACCCACTGAGCGGGCTTTCTTCCGACGGAAAGCAAAGGAACTGCGCCGGGGAATACGGAAGGACATCCAGGCACGTCATCGGACCAAGGCACGTGGAAGCGACCCAACTTGCTTTATTAAAACCTGTAGTAGGACTTGCTGAGGAAATAAAGTAGAAAAAAGAAACGCAACATTTGGTGTTTTTGTTACAATTTTTCAGAGGGGTCTTCAGCTTCAAGAGTAATTCAGGTGCGAAGGTGAGTGTTTCTAAAAGGTAACACCCTAGGGATCCCCGGAAGTGGCCGGCAGAACCCCAGGTTGGAAGTAAAGAATATAACATTGGCGCAGCCGGTTTTAGTTTCTGAGCAGCTCTAGTACGGCAACTCGCTGTGGAGCGGTCAATTTACTACCGATTAAATTGGTGAACCGTTCGAAACTGGAATTTTACACTTACACTCTCAGTATAAGCACACTCATCCACGCACCCTGTTTACTCGAGCTTCGTACTCCCGGAATTGTAACCAAAATCACCTAGTTAGCGCTTTAGGAACTTTAACTTATTTCAAAGAAAGGGTTTCATTGCTATATTCGGAATTAATGACCCGTCATTAAGTCAGGAGACGGTCAATATTTTTTATTGAGATTGCGCGAATGCATAACCAGAGCGAATTAACAGAAGGAATTCATCAATCAACTCCAGAGCAAAACAAGGGGCTTGTATTACGAAGCGGTAGAACACTTTCAGGACCAAGAATAATGGATATCGGTATCGTTATCCTAGTTTTGCTCAGCGTTGGCGTTTTGGCAATCCCGAACGAGGATCTGAAACCATATTCACTGGAGAGCATAGCAAACACGGGAATACTATTTGAAAATGTAGGTGGTCTGTTGAGCTATCACAGCACCTGGAATATCGTGATGGAGTTAAATCTAGGGGAAATACAGGATCAAATAGACGTAGCCAAACGAGCCGAACACCTGATTAAGATGCTCTGTGCAGGGAAGGGCTTGGGATGTGCGGAGCAGTTAAGGCACGTCCATAGCCTAGTGGAAAATCTTAAGATTCGCTCTCAAGCTTTGTTTGAGTCACTGATGCCTAAAAGGGTTAAAAGATCATTTATTGATGGAGTCGGGAGAGCATTACATTCGTTATTTGGCACAATGGATGACGAGAATGAAAACGAGCTGTACAGTAGGTTAGACAATCTGGAGGACAAGGAAAGGGAATTAGTTAAATTGGAAAAGCAAAGGATTAGTATTGTAAATATATCCTTGGAGGAAATCCATAAACCGCTATCAGATGTGATTAACAGGCAAACAGAACTCGGTTTACAGATGAAAGATATCTCTCTAATGTCGGATAAATTGCAAGCAGCAGAACGGAGGAATGTAGTTCTAACATCTTTGTTAGCGCAGCTTATGGAAATCGAAACGCGTCAACGCACCATAATCGACATTGCTGTAGCAGTTCAAAGCAATAGAATTCATCCCTTACTAATTTCTAGTAAAAGATTGCACGAAATTTATGTTAAACCGGGCAATAGATGTCCTGAATTCTGTGAAGAAATCCTTGCACAGACGGCGGAACTACAGTATTTCAGGCGGAAGACCAAACTAGTGGTGATAATAACGCTTCCTCTTTTCCAGCTACCCTTGATGAAGCTATATCAAATACACCTATTCCCCATCAAAACTAACAGGACCCTATTCTTGTTACCCTCCGTGGAATTCTCGTTTATAGCGGGGGACGTCACAACTCAACAGTTTTTACTTCTGACTGATAATTCAGGTCATAAGAAAATTAAACATCCACAACCTGGTGACCTATATGTGGCCCCATTATCTACGCCAATTATTCAATCCCCACCTTCAGTAAATGAAATAATATCACTTTTACATAACCCACTCGATCTGAAGATAGAGCTACCTCTACGAGTGAGCACATCAATAACTGATTCCCTCATTAAGCTAAGCAAACCTAACAGTTGGATATATTTTCTACCGCATGAAACACCCATCCATATCCGCTGCGATGCTAGCATCACGACACACAAACTAATTGGTCAAGGAATTTTAACTCTCCATCTCCCCTGCACAATTCAGATCAACGAAATGACCATACATTATGAAGCCGAAAGTACTCACCCGTTCGATATAGTTCAACCGCAGTATTTCCCCGAAGTAGACCCGAGGATTTTAGAACGAGACGTTGCTGATCTTAGGCGTAACCACAGCATGCCACAAATGAAGATTGTAACAGCCAAAAACGGAGGCATTCATTTCGCAGCCAGCACCCACGCCCTAAATGAAATCTATTCGCACCTCGAGCGGATCAAATTTGAGGAGGCTGCCAGAAGGCATGCGCATCTATCCACGGCCTCGGCCAGCCTGGCGGTGATCTCAGTGTTCATTGTCGGGACATATTTTGTGATCAGGCTCATTAAGGGGCGTTGTTGGACGAAAGCGAACAATCGATGTTCTACAGAGGTGTCGAACCCTGGTATTGCTTTGGAAATCCATACTGGGGAGACGAGTCGGCGGTTTTCACCAGTATCGCTAGCAACTGATAATTCACACTCCGTCGTCCACAAGGAGCAACTTGTAACCACGCGTATTCCAAAAGCACAGGCACCCAAAACCCCAAGTGTTACCCAATCCCAAATCCCCACGCATTATCCCGCCCGTTCCTTTCAACTAGTCTAGTTATACCAAAAAAAAAAAAGTAAAAATAATAACAAGTAAACATGAAAAAAAATTAAAAAAAAATAATAAGCAAAAAAAAGAGGGTTGAATTCCCCCCCCCCCCCAAAAAAAAAAAAAAAAAAAAAAAAAACATAACGAATAAGAGACTAATAAAGAAAAGAAAAAAATAAAACAAGAAGCAAAAACAACATAAAGCAAAGAAAAAATGAACAATCCATTTTATTCAACGCATGCTATAACCGGCTAAAAACTACTAACCAAATAACAACATGCACTCATTTCCCTCGCACCTCGCACATTAAATGCATGAAGCCATAATTCATTAGCAGCGAAGCTAGTCCCATACAGAAGATACGACCGACCAGCAATTGGTATCGATCGTACCCATATCTTTAAGCTCCGTATTAGTCAACCGGGCTACGGTTTCTTGCGGCAAATCGTCAGATTCAATTTGCACGTATGCGCTGAGAAAACAAACCACATTATTCACTGTTATCAAGCTTAAGTGAGCACGCAAACTTTCAGACCGAAGTTTAGTTGCTAGAAGAGCGAACATACCCGACACAATTCCCCATCTCGATAAAAGCTTTTCTCTTGGCTGAAACAATCCGAAAGACCAGCGTTGACGTCGGCGCAGACGTACGAATGTGGGTAAACGAAATACCTCTAAGCCCGGCCTACCTACCTTTCATATGTTAAATACACACACATACCTTTCCAATTAAAACTAATTTGTAACCTCCCACCTACTAACGAATATCCACAAATATATATTGGCACATTAGTTAAAATGGTGGAGATATTAAGAAAATTGGATATAGATGTAATAGATGTTTAAGCATGTTAAATAGATTATTCATTTTAAAGGTGTTATAGAAAAATCTCCGTAATGTAAGGAATAGTAAGAAATACATGAACAGAAGAAAATATAAACATACAAAGATAAAATGAAGAAACAGAGTGTGGCGTTAAAGTAAAATGTACATATACATATTGGTATGAGAATAGTACATATGTAGTCTTGACTGATATTGGCACATTAGTTAAAATGGTGGAGATATTAAGAAAATTAGATATAGATGTAATAGATGTTTAAGAGAAAAATCTCCGTAATGTAAGGAATAGTAAGAAATACATGAACAGAAGAAAATATAAGCATACAAAGATAAAATGAAGAAACAGAGTGTGGCGTTAAAGTAAAAATGTACATATACATATTGGTATGAGAATAGTACATATGTAGTCTTGACTGATATTGGCACATTAGTTAAAATGGTGGAGATATTAAGAAAATTAGATATAGATGTAATAGATGTTTAAGCATGTTAAATAGATTATTCATTTTAAAGGTGTTATAGAAAAATCTCCGTAATGTAAGGAATAGTAAGAAATACATGAACAGAAGAAAATATAAACATACAAAGATAAAATGAAGAAGCAGAGTGTGGCGTTGAAGTAAAAATGTACATATACATATTGGTATGAGAATAGTAATAACCAAATATAAAATTAAAAGTAAATGCCAAACTTAAGTAAGAAAAAATAAAAAGCCAAAAGCAGCACAATGAAAAGTAAAATAAGAAAATAAAAAAGTGCCATTGCACCTACATCTTTTGCTCCAAATCCCAACTAACGCTGACTGGTTATAATTTGCTAACACCTGTACTACATACTAATCACACAGAAGCAGGTAAACCAGTAACGTAAAGCTTTGATTAAAAGAAAAATTGGCATTGAATATGGATGTTAAAACAAAATGTAAAGTATTATTAAGTAAAGTCGATTAAAAGCCAAATTTAATTCCGGCATCCTTCAAATGTAAAGAATAATTTTATCGTCGATGATATTCAGTACACTCTTCAGCATTATAGCAAAACAAAACATTAATTTATATTCCTGTAACTGTAATGATTACATCAAACGCAACATTATTCTATTATTGTATAGTATCAAATGTAGAATTAACTTATAAATTCATGTTTGTATAAATTGGAACAAGGAATATTAGCTATATCGAATCAAACAAATCATCAGTGCATAATTGCATAGATTAACTTGTCAAGATAGGGTCAAGCAAAAAAAAAAACATTAGTGGATAATTACGCAGATTAAGGACTAAACAAAATAAATCATTTCCACAATATTATAGAATCAAATCGAATATGAACTAATTAATTTGGAAATTTCAACGAATTACTTGTAGTAACGAAATTAACTGATAGAATTACGTTAGCAAATAGTAAATAAATCACGCGTAAACCGGCAGCGGAACAACGATCAACAGTAATCAGCAAGAAGTACAGCGGATAACAGCACACAGTAAGAGCGCAAAATATAAGTATAACCGACCTGCATAAAAGGAAATATAAAGAAAATCAGCTAACAACCCAAATGTACGGCAGAACAAAGGCTAAAAGAATCAATTAGAGATATGTTTGGTGAATCCGGATAATCGTAGTAGAGCAACGATTTATTGTACTCTCCAAGTAAAATAAATCCGATTTTCAACCGCCGGAAGAAATGTTGTGAGCGAGTAAATACCGCCTACGTATTTACGAAGCGAGCGAGCGCTGCCTATATACTCGCGCTTCACCAATCAACTTTTTAAAGCATGCACATAGGCCACTATCACCGAAGCATATACTTGTCGTTTAATGAGCGAGCAAAAGCTCGAGCAAATATCAATACACGATTCGCTTCACACGAATGATCACCACGTAGACGACATGCTTCGGGTGTACTCCCAGCTGAAGGGAAAACTGAAAGTTCAGGCAAAACCATTCTCTCGCTCAATTTCCCCAGCTCCATCAATTCGCCTCAAGAAGCCGAAAGCTTAAGCGAAAGCGTTCTCTCGCTCAATTTCCCCAGTTTCACATATTCGTAAGCGAAACGGAGCGGGGAGGAAAAGTGCTTCGTGGAACGAGAACGCACGTGTTCGGCTATTCAGCACTTTTTGCGAGAATCGAGGCTAAAAGCTTACGAGAGAACGGTATTTAAAGTACTTGGGCAAACATTAGTGAGTCAGTCGTGATACGTGCTGCGACAGTAAAGCACGGTGCAAGTTCCGGTTCTTAACACGATTTTCATTCACGTTGATCAACGAATTACTTATGGTGAGGTGTTGGCTCTTAGCGCCGTGTTCCTCCAAGGCTTTTAGCGTGTAAGCGCTGTGTGGCCACCATAAGTAATATAATTTTTCCTTCTTGCAGGCAACCCGAAGAGGTGGACAACCAGCAGCCGCAGTGGCCCCTTCAGGACGGCGTGAAAAGTGCCATTCAACACCTGGTGGACCGTCATCGCGACCCAAGCTCGCCAGTACCTGCGTGCCGCTCTACCCGCTAGCCTCCAGGATAATTAAGGACCTCGGGCCAGCGAACCACCCCCGTCAGGCACCCGTTAGGACCCTAGAAACACCAAATGTTGCGTTTCTTTTTTCTACTTTATTTCCTCAGCAAGTCCTACTACAGGTTTTAATAAAGCAAGTTGGGTCGCTTCCACGTGCCTTGGTCCGATGACGTGCCTGGATGTCCTTCCGTATTCCCCGGCGCAGTTCCTTTGCTTTCCGTCGGAAGAAAGCCCGCTCAGTGGGTGTGACTGACAAGCGAGCTAGCCGCCTCAGCTCGTCCAACTCCCGCCTCTTGCGTTCCCGCTGCCCTCCGCGCTGATGTTGTTGCTTGCGGGGATGGACGGTGGTGTTCAAGGGAGCCTTCAACCTCCTGAGGTACTCCTCTTTCGATATGGGTCGGGGACCAGCTCGGGGCTCTGCCTGAAGCGCCTGATCTAGGGTCCTAACGGGTGCCTGACGGGGGTGGTTCGCTGGCCCGAGGTCCTTAATTATCCTGGAGGCTAGCGGGTAGAGCGGCACGCAGGTACTGGCGAGCTTGGGTCGCGATGACGGTCCACCAGGTGTTGAATGGCACTTTTCACGCCGTCCTGAAGGGGCCACTGCGGCTGCTGGTTGTCCACCTCTTCGGGTTGCCTGCAAGAAGGAAAAATTATATTACTTATGGTGGCCACACAGCGCTTACACGCTAAAAGCCTTGGAGGAACACGGCGCTAAGAGCCAACACCTCACCATAAGTAATTCGTTGATCAACGTGAATGAAAATCGTGTTAAGAACCGGAACTTGCACCGTGCTTTACTGTCGCAGCACGTATCACGACTGACTCACTAATGTTTGCCCAAGTACTTTAAATACCGTTCCCTCGTAAACTTTTAGCCTCGATTCTCACAAAAAGTGCTGAATAGCCGAACACGTGCGTTCTCGTTCCACGAAGCACTTTTCCTCCCCGCTCCGTTTCGCTTACGAATATGTGAAACTGGGGAAATTGAGCGAGAGAACGCTTTCGCTTAAGCTTTCGGCTTCTTGAGGCGAATTGATGGAGCTGGGGAAATTGAGCGAGAGAATGGTTTTGCCTGAACTTTCAGTTTTCCCTTCAGCTGGGAGTACACCCGAAGCATGTCGTCTACGTGGTGATCATTCGTGTGAAGCGAATCGTGTATTGATATTTGCTCGAGCTTTTGCTCGCTCATTAAACGACAAGTATATGCTTCGGTGATAGTGGCCTATGTGCATGCTTTAAAAAGTTGATTGGTGAAGCGCGAGTATATAGGCAGCGCTCGCTCGCTTCGTAAATACGTAGGCGGTATTTACTCGCTCACAACATGTGCAGGACTCCCCATCACTACTGTCTATTGGGTGTGGCGCATAAAAATTATACCAAAATAAAAAGGACCATATCACCAAACCTTCATCCACAACGTGGTATAATGAACATCAACTTTAAGACCCTAACGGTTCTTCGCGGGTGGTAATGTTAAGAAAAAAAACCCGAAAATCGTTATGACAAAACCTTAATTATCATTTTTGTCCTAATTATATGAATATATGTATAGGGTTATAGCCCTGCCATTTGACAACTGCCAGAATTTAATGTCATCAAAAGCGTATTTTTTTAGTTGAAGATTTGCCATTTAGAAATATGGATCGTTTAACAGTCGCAGAATGCGTTAAAATTATTAAATTTTATTATAAAATTGGTGACTCTGCTGTATCAACATTAAGGGCTTTACGAGCCGATTACGGTCGACATAATCGACCTACACAGCAAACAATTTCGAACACAGTGTGAAAATTTGAAGAGACTGGATTTGTTATTGATATTGCAAGGGCTGTGCATTATCGCAACATTCATTCTGCTGAAAATATCGCTGTCGCTGCTCAAAGTGTGGAAGAAGACCCGAATTTGTCGATTCCTCGACGTGCTCAACATTTGGGCTTGTCTTACGGCTCATTGTGGCGGATTTTGCATTTGGATTTGCATCTCCATCCGTACAAAATCCAACTCACTCAAGAGCTTAAGCCTCAAGACCATACACAACGCAGAATGTATGCAAATTTGGTGATTGAACAACAAGCCATTGATAACGATTTTTCGAACAAAATTTTCTTGAGTGTTGAGGCTCATTCTTCGCCCAGTGGTTACGTAAATAAACAGGATTGCCACATATGGGGCTCTCAAAGTTCTCAGGTGATCGCAGAGAGGCCTTTGCATTCAGAAAAAGTGACCATTTGGTGTGCATTATGGTCTGGTGGTGTTATTGGCCCATATTTTTTTGAAAACGATCAAGGAAGAGCCATTGCAGTCAATTCTTACCGCTATGGACGGATGTTCACCGATTATTTTTGGAGAGGAATTGAAGATTATGATCTGGAGAATATGTGGTTCCAACAGGACGGAGCCACAAGCCACACAACACGGGCTAATCGAGCACTTTTGCAAGAGAAATTTTCAGGACGCTTAATTTCGAGATTGAGTGATGTCAATTGGCCCGCAAGATCCTGCGACCTAACACCTTTGGATTTCTTTTTATGAGGCTATGTGAAAGACCGTGTTTACGCAAAAAATTCTCAAAATCTTGAGCAAGTGAAAACCAATATTCGTGAAGTTATGGCCGAGATATTGCCGGAAATGTGCCGAAAAGTCATTGAAAATGACCTTAAAAGGATTGAGGCCTGTAAGAGGTGCCGTGGAAGACATTTGAATGATGTTGTGTTTCACGTACAATGGCAAGGTTCAATGTTTATATTGAATAAAAAGTTTTGTTTCCATCTGAATATTTGATGTGTTATCTTTAGCTTTACTTTCCCAAGCATAAAATGGATAACCTGAATACAGGGTTTTCCATTTTATGCTTGGGAATTATGCAAAAAGTAATTAATTATGCATTTTGAACATCGCCCTGCTTAATTAATTGACCGCTGCCGCTGCTTCATTGGCTACCTGCACGTCGTCGTAATGTAATAAATCCGAAACAAAGACGATGCGCCTTACTTTCTCAACGGCAACAAAAAACTACAGCGAATATTGAAAAAAGTGAATATTGACGCAACACCCTCTTTGAGATCATTCCAACTAGAAAACATTCTGAGATCAGCAAAGGACGCCAAAAACGGTCGAGGAGATGAGCGGTATATACAAAATCACATGCCCCGAATGCTTCATGGAATATGTAGGTCAGACAAGAAGATCGATAAAAACGAGGATAGCGGAGCATCTCAAAGAAGCAGCACTTGCCAGAAAATTCGAGAGCGAAGCACATGGTCGAATCAGGACACAGTATTGCATGGGAGAATGCAACCCCGTTGGAAGAAATCATCGATTGGAAAAAACTGGACGCCACGAGGACCTATTGGATATCGAAAACTCCACAGGAAAGGCGGTTAAATACGGTCATGGGAAACACATAAAGCAGCTTATTGAAACTAATTAGTGATCAACATTATGACGACGGTCAGGTAGCAAATGTAGCAGCGGCATTGGTCGATTAATTAAGCAGGGCGATGTTCAAAATGCATCATTAATTGCTTTGTGCAATTATCTTGTATCTTTTTTTTTTAAATGTAATTAGATAATATGGATCGACTTTTAACTTCTTAGCTATATAAGCAAAGGAAATGTAAAATTAAGATTAGTTGCACTGAAGAAGACAGTAGTTTGCTGTCGAAACGCCGATGTCTGCATAATATAAATAAAGTTATTGTAGCGTTTTGTGAGCTGCTAAAAGTGAGTTTTTCGTTTTTTGCGATGTTGAAACTTGTTGAATTTGCAATAAATTTTGTTTGCGGAATCAATTATTGCTGCAGATACATTGAGGATGGTGCAGAAAGTCTTTGGTGATGAGGTATGTTTAAAAAAAATGTTTACAAGTGGTAAAGTGAGTTCCAAGCCGGGCGTGAACGTGTCGAAGACGGAGAGCATCCTGGGCGACCATCAACCTCTTCTCTTCTTCGATAATCGTAGTATTGTGCATTATAAACTCCTTCCGCCGGGCCAAACAGTCAACAAGAAATATTATTTGAACGTTATGCATCGTTTGCGTAACGCTATCCACCTAAAAAGGCCAGAATTGTGGAAAGACAATTCTTGGTTTTTACACCAAGATAATGCACCATCCCATACTGCACTCGTAATTCGTGATCATTTCGCCAAAAACTCAACCCATATCGTTCCGCAACCACCGTATTTACCTGATTTGATGCGGGGAAACTTCTGGCTGTTCAGCAAGCACAAAAAACCGCTCAGAGGACACTGTTTTGATACGATAGAGGAGATTCAAGCCGCAGCGAAGACGGAACTGAAGGCCATCCCGGAAACGACGCGTATCTCAAACACTAATGAATATTTTGACATGTAAATTTGACATAGATGTCACTGACAGTACTACCAGCCTAAAAAAAAATGCTCCAAATCCTTCGACGCGTGCAGTTTAAATTCAAATGTCACCTTATTTTTTGGACACACTAGTGTATGGCTATAAAGTTATTCAATAAAATCGCCATTAGCAGCAATAACCACTTCGATCCGGGTCCGGAAACCATTACAGGCCCGTATCAAATGCTCCTTGTTTATATTGACCATTACGGCATTCATAGCAGTCTTCAGCGAATAAGTGGTATTATGAGGATGCTTAATGGTCTCACGCTCAACGATGCACCATACGTAATAATCCAAAGGATTAAGGTCTGGGGAGCTAGGTGGCCATAGGTTCGGTGTTATGTGGTCATGAAAATTTTCGGCCATCCAATCTTGTGTCGCCATCGCTTTATGTGAAAGAGCAGAGTCTTGTTGAAAACTTTATAGTCTGCTCCCGCTTACATTGTCTATCCAGGGTTTCACTACCGTCTCCAAAACCTCGATGTATGCAGCAGAGTTTACTCGAAGTCTTTGCGTAAAAAAGTGTGGTGGCATACCAGATCTTTCGTTGCTGACAACACCTTAAACCATATCAGTGGCTGGGAATTCTGTGTGCATACCAACAAGAACCTCCGTAGGATTTGAACATAGCCATCTGTCATTTCTGCAATTGGTTTTTTTGATGTTGATCAACATTTTTTTCGTCGGAAAAAAACCATAACATTTTGGGCGCCTCAGGGTGCATGAAGTAATATCTGAACCCTTTCAGTATTCTCCTTCTTCTCACATTGGTAGCAAGCTCATATGCTCCACAGCCAAGCTATTGGACTTTTGCTCCTTTTATTCATTGCATGGACTTTTTAGCTCTTTTTATTCATTGCATGGACTTTTGCCAGGGTGAAAAATTGTTGAATGTCAATCCATTCTATCGAAACATCAGATCCAAATGGAAGGGGTGCACCGGAGCACCGATTCCATCGAAATGAACCAAATTTAGGACTACTGAGAAGATACTCAGTAGCCTCAGTGGTTTAGAAATATAAATTTGGGAGGTTTTTAAAAAAATTTAGTAGCTTCCATCCAGTTCTGGTCTTAGCGTTTGATATAGCCTGAATTTTTACTTATGAAAAAAAAAATTCGTAGTTAGCATTTCGCTAAAAAAAATAGATCAGACCCTTAACTCTACAATCAGTTGGCTTCCAGCATATATGTACATATATGCGTTTTTAGGCATGGATATTTCTAGCTGAGCTCAGTTGATATAGCTTGCTGAGACAACATTCCACCACTTGATGTCATTTACAGACTTCTGGAAAGTTTTCAAAACACTTCAGATAGATGAAAACTTAACCAATTATTTGTTATTAAATAATTTTTATTTTAAAAAGCACTTTAGCTTATATTAATCACAGAATAAGTTATTTGTTTACAAACAAAGTTATATTCAGGTTTTCAAAATATTTTTGTTCTCTGCCTCATATTGAAGATAAAAAAAATCTAATTTTGCAGCAAAATTCTATTTTCTGAAAACATAGGACATATCATATCCAATTACAAAAATACAAAAAAAAGATCTACAATATCAAATGAAATCAATACATGAAATAATAAGACCTCATTAGTTACAATTACCAAATTTAGTTTTGAGAGGATCCAAATGTACATGAAAACAATATAAAATATGCATAACATATTTTACAATTCTCGTACGCAGTACGGAAGATCTTTCATGCTCATTATTGGAAAAAATATCTTCCACTTCTACAGTTACATAAATAATGTTCTCCATCTCAAAGGACATTCTTTTGTTACCAATACCAAGAACGTACGTACGTACTACGAATTCTCAATTGCCAGAGCAGCGAACTAGACAATGCAAATTTAACGTACCCTACTGGATTGTAAAGCGGTTGAAAATGGCTCGTTAGGGCTCGCGCATTTTTTCACATATAAACCGAACGTGGATTCTCTTTAACGTTTTTTATATGCCTCGTAAGAGTTCAGCAGGCTAGACTCGGAGGAAATGAATATTCCATGCGTAGATAAGGTTGAATTTTTAATGATATACTTTTCTCTCCAAAATCGTGTCGTTGCGATGACGGTAATACCTTTTGCCGATACGGGAGGGTTGTTTTGATTTCCCCATAGATGATATGTTTATAAAATTTCAGGGAAAGTGATTGATTTTCTAAGAAGATTGGGAAAAACAAAGATTATGTGATTAAGTCTATATGCAATGTCATCATTTTGAATGGAATTACACATTTGAAGGGGATGAAGTTTGATGATTTGCTTACCAGGAAGACTGAGGGTGGTTTGCTAAGAACGTATTTTCATGACGTATTGAACAGTTTTGATTTTGCAAATTGACGGCTTATGATTATTTTAATTTGTTATTGGTACAATAATTACCTTCAACTAGCATTACTTGGCTTCATAAAATACTCTACGCTTTGATAGCTGCAGAGAGTGGTAGTGCCTTAATAAATAACATATGGATAAGATAATTTAAAATTGTATTTTTTTCAAATAACTGTATTCCTCACCACTCTCCCCATCACTCTTTCTTTGTCGCACAACGCTCGTGCGATCTGTATTCACATCTCATCGCTTTGTCAAGTGTGTCACCCAGGCAATGTTCCATAAAGAGTTTTCCAATAAGAGGTGTTATTTTAAATAACCCGCTATTTCGGTGAATGTCATCTTTAAAGCTGTCATTTTTTGACATTTAAAAAGTAAAAACTACGCCATTAATAAAACAAGAACGATACACCTTCAACAATGCATTGAAATTATTAAAATTCACTATAAAATGGTGAAAATTTGGCCGAAACGGTTCGTTAAACTCGAAAATTTTTGGGTACTTCCTCGGACCGCAATACAGAAATTGGAGGAAAAATTCGAGCTGTTGGGTCAACTTAGTGATATTTGAAGAAAAAAAAACACGTGCATGTCACTCAAGAATAGCCGAGAATATTGCTGCTGTAGCCGAAAGTGTTGAAGAAAATCCAGGTTTTTCCATTCCTCGTTGTTGTTTAGAATAAGGCATCCCACAAACGTCATTACACCGTATTTTGCATAAAGATTTGGGTCTTAAGGCTTATAAAGTTCAGTTAACACAATAACTCAAGCCAGTCGATCATCAACAATGTCGTGTCTTTGCTGGTTGGGTGCTTGAAATGCATGAAAATGATCCAGAATTCCATCGAGAAATCATCTTGAGTGATGAGGCCCATTTCCACCTCAGTGCCTTCGTCAACAACCAAAATTGTTTTATCTGGGGCTTGAAAAACCCAAGAGTTATTGTTGAAAAGTCTCTCTATCTTCAACGTGTGACTGTTTGATGCGGTTTATGGTCCGGCGGAGTCATTGGACCTTACTTTTTCGAAAATGAGGCTGGAGCAACAGTCACGGTGAATGGATTGCGCTATCGACAGATGATTAATGATTTTTTATGTCCGAAATTGGATGGTATTGATCTAGACAACGTTTACTTAGAACAAGGCGGCACTACGTGCCACACAAATAAAGAAACCATTGATCTTTTACGGAAAACGTTTCTGGACCGCGTTATCTCTCGAAGAGGTGATCACAATTGACCACCGAGATCTTGTGATTTAGCACCTTGCGACTTCTTCCTTTGGGGCCACGTGAAAGAAAAGGTCTACCTCAACAGCCCAGTGTCGATTCAGGACATTAAAGATGGAATTCGTGAGGCTATCGAGGACATAGGGCAGCCACTTTGCGATTTGGTTATGGAATATTTCATGAAAAGGATATGGTCCTGTAAGCGTGGTCGTGGTGGTCATTTGCCTGATGTTATTCTTCACTATTATAGGCATACCTTTTTTTTATAATGAAATATACATTTGATCATTCATATTACGAATTGGCATCATTTTTTCATATCAAAAAAGTAACTCTTATTAGAAAACCCTATACATCGGGATAAGAGGACACATGAAAATAATATGAATTAATCCTTTCATGAAAATCTACTCCAAATTCTAGATCAGCTCTCAGAGATAACAAAAAATATCAATGATGTACGACGCATTCAAAAAAAACTCTGAGTGAGTAACTGACAAAATCGGAAATCGGGTCATACGCCAACAGTATTATTGAGGAGTATCAATGTAGCTTTAGGGCAGGAAGATCAATAACAGACTAATTGTTCACAGTCAAGCAGGTACTTGAAAAATGCTAGGAGTTCAACATAGACGTACACCAAATTTTCGTTGACTTCAAGCAAGCATACGACGGTATTGATCGTAACGTACTGTACCAAATAATGCTTGGTTTTGGCATCCCAGCCAAATCAGTCCGTCTTACTAAAATGACAATGACGTCGACAATCTCTCAAGTCAGCATCAATAACCAACTCACCGATGCCTTGACACAAATATCTGACTAAAGCAGGGAGATGGGCTGGCCCCATTGCTATTCAGTTTGGCTCTGGAGTACGTCATACGGAAGCTACCTGTTGATATGCGAGATACATTACTATACAAGTCAAGCCAAGTAGTAGCCTATGCGGACGCTAACAACATTTTGTCACGGTTATAAACAACTGCCGAAGAACCCTTCCCGAAACTCGACAGCAAAGCAAAACTAGTAGGGCTAGAAAGCAACGAAAATAAAACAAAGTCCATGATGCAGTCGAGAAAAAATACCTCAAATACACAAAATATCACACTTGACGAATACAGTATGGAGAATGTTAGCAGATTTGTGTATTTCGGCGCCAAAATAATGAGAACGGGCAATAAAAGAGACGAAATACGCCGAAGAAAACAGCTCGCAAATAAAATATTTTATTCAGTATTGACGATCTTGAAAACCAGCTGGATACAAAGGAGAACAAAGCTCCAAGTATACAAATCTGTGATAAGACCTGTGTTATGCTATGGGTGTGAAACATAGACCCTCACTCAAGCATCCGCAAATATATTGACCCTTTTGAGCACCTGAGGCGAATAATTGGAGCGAAGTTTAACGGCGACCAATGGCGAATACGATACAACCATGAACTGTATGAAATTTTTGACGAACCAGAGTTCCCAAGGATTGTAAGACTGCGGAAGCTACAATGGACTGGACACATGAATCATATGGACGAGCAACGGATACCCAAGAAGGTATTCGTTGGGAGAACTGAAGGCTGGAGACCAGTGGGGAAACCGAGGAAACGCTGGTCTGACTCGATCGACGAAGACAGTTCATCGCTGCTCGGATTTTGGAAATGGAAGACGCGGTCAAGGAATCCAAACAGTTAGAGGCGCTGTTTGCAGGAAGCGATGGCCCAAGAGGGGCTGTTGTACTAAGAAAAAGAAGGGTACCTATACGATTTTCTTGGGGAAAATGTGAAATTCGAAGATCATACTATTATTCACAATGTTGAGTGAATTTCGACTTCTAAGGTATTTTTTGTTGTTGTACTCTACTACTACCTCTATGATTTTTTCAGATTTTCCTCTAAAGCAAAAAACGCCAGTTTAAGACATGTTTTGAAAAGTTCTCATTCAGACCTTCCATATGATACCCATTTTGACTACCTTTGATAACATTTTTGTCTTTGGGGGCCACTCCCCTATAAGGGGAGACCCCCTTAAATATTACTTAAAATTTTTTTTTAACTTTCAAGAGATCACCACTTTACACCTACATGTAATATTTGGTGTCTCTACTTTGCGAGAAAAACTGCTGTGACACACAAATAAATACATTAAATACATCCAAATTTTTCAGCGGTGTAATGAGGAAGTGGCCCTGAACAAGTTTTTCATTAAATGTAGTCAAGTAGGGTATCAATTGAAAGGTCTTAGCACTTTCAGAATCTGAAAAGTATGCCGTATTTTTTGCGTCAGTCCAGGGGGAGGAAAAATACATGAACAATATTTGTGTCCCCTCCCCTTCTGATTGGGTACCTTTGAGCCGAAAATCTTTAAAAAAAATCACGAAAGTAGGTCTTTATAAGTCTAAGTGCAGCAAATACCTCAGAAACCAAAATTCACTCAACTCTGTTAATAATGACATGATTTGTAAATTTTACATTGCCATTAAACTTTTTAAAGTCTTATATTTATGTAGATTGATATAAGATCCTTATAACTACAAAATATCATGGAAATCAAATCATAACCAAGTGAGTTATCTCCATTTCACATGTATGAAATTACAAAATCAATGACACATGCTGATAGATACCATACCTGTATATTTCACATTAACCAAGGCATTCTTGTTTTCTTCGGGTTTTCATGAAAATTATAGAAAAAGTGTTTAACTTTCATATGTCGATGAGTCGAGCATTCCGAAAAATTAAAGGATGGTCCATCTATAATGCACGATGTTAATTGTGAGTCACACCTTGACGTTAAGTTTTCCGCCAAACTTAATTTGGCATTTCTTTGTTTCAGTATTTGATAAATCCAACCATGGAGAGGCACACAATTGAGCAGCACTTTAAGGATGTTGAAGCTTTGTACGAAAATGGGCCTTCAAATCAAAATGCATTTCGTGCACTTCGTGAATTTTTTGGTCAGCATAATCGACCAATGGACCCACAATCGGGAGAATTGTGCGCAAACTTCAGCAAACAGTGTCTGTAGGAAATGTAAAATCACCTGTGCATGCTCGCCCAGTTCGTTCTGCGGAAAACATTGCTGTTGTTCGCGATTGTGTGGCAGAAGAGCCGTCAAATTCGACTCGTTGTCGTGCTCAAATATTGAACACCTCACGAACATCGCTGATGCGAATTTTGAATAAAGATTTGAATTTACACGCTTACAAGATTCAATTGATTCAAGAGCTGAAGCCTATTGACCATTTCAAGCGTCGGCAATACGCCAAATTGTTGGTTGAACAGACAGAAGGGAATGGTGACTATACAAAGCAAATCACACTTTCACCTCAGTGGATTCGTTAACAAGCAGAATTTCCACATTTGGGCAAATGAGAATCCACGAATGATTGTTGAAAAGTCAGTGCATCCACAAAGAGTGACTGTTTGGTGCGGTTTATGGGCTGCCGGCGCCATCGGGCCGTAATTCTTCCGAAATGAGGACGGCCAAGCAGTTACCGTGAATGGTGTTCGCTATTGCGAGATGATAACGGACTTCTTTTGGCCAAAAATTGAGGTAATGGACCTGGACAATATGTGGCTCCAACAGGATGGTGCAACTTGCCACATAGCCAATGAAACAATGGCTCTTTTGCGCGAGAAATTCAGTGGCTGTGTTATCCCACATTTTGGCGTTGTTAATTGGCTGTCACGATCATGTGATTTCACACCGTTGGACTTCTTTTTCTGGGAATATTTAAAAAAACAAGTGTATGTCAATAAATCAAGAACAATACAAGAGCTTAAGGATGAAATGATTCAGTACATTTACGACATTGAACCTCGATGATGTCTCAGAGTCACTGAAAATATGGACCATCGGATAGAAGTATGCCACCGTAGCCATGGCAAGCATCTGGGCAATATTTTGTTTCACACATAATTGTCACCGATTTTTCTATTATAATAAAAAATATTAACATAATTCTGTCAAGACTTTTTGTTTAATTTACAATTAACACCGCGCGTTTAAGTTTGACCACCCTTTATTCAACATGGAATAAAATCGAGGCTGTTATATGCTTACATCGAAACTTTACATCTTTTGGATGAATTTTAATGATTTTTTAAACAAATATTGGGTGAATAATTCAAATTGTCGATTCATGGTAGTAGAATGGCTAGAATGGCTACAAAGCCCTTCTGTTAGAAGCTTTCTCCTGCCTCCTCGATTTGTTTCATCTACAATATGAGTTTTAATTGTAGGTACTTACCTTTAGTCATACATTAAATTGAATCAAGTGTTAAAAGCATGCATCTTAAACGTTGAAATTGCGGAATAATAACTCAAAATTGTTCAATCTTCGCATTTAAAGCAGCCGACATTTTGTTTTGCGATTACTGATGCCACTTGGTGAACCAATTTTCAAAAATGTTCATAGTACCTATTATTTCTGAAACTGTCTTACCCATCCTAGCAAACCAGTAGTGTCTGAGACAATAAAAAGCTATATGTTTCAAGCCATATGTTGCCGTAGTAATGCAGGAATATTCAAACCACTATAACTGCTGCCTCGGCGAAAAATAAAAGTGTGTATCGCCAAGATTGGCCTTGTCTTAGGTTGCGTGAATGCGCTGAAAGGCTAGTATTGCGGTGTCGTGGGGCGGGTTCTTTTCCACAGCACAAAACCCACTGCAAAAAAATTTCGCATTCCCGAATTGAAGTATATAATATGGATGCTTAAGGCCAGTAACAAAATGAGCCTAGCGAAAACAGATGGACTTGAGTGGACTTCATCTTTACTGACGATACTTATGGCCCCCAAATAAGAGTGGGACATCCAGGTGGAAGCAGTGCTCCCTCGCATCCTCCCAGCCGGATCAAGATCCAAATGTAAACGTGGCCATATATTTTCAGTTTAAGTGAATAACTCATACAAATATAATTTGCATGAATTTTTCCTTTAAATGATAAACGTGGAAATTTATATCATAGTATTATGTGATGGAATCACAAAACCCTATGCCCTAAATAGGCGTGCGAATGAAAGGCCACCTTACCCTGCAAGAACACCTGTGAGCACATAGAAAGGGATGAGCTCACCCGATGGCTAGCTCATTATAGTGGAGGGGCTAGCCGACGTGGTGGGTTCCGTACCCGTTCAAGTTCTAGATAAAGGAAAAGACCGAGTTTAAATTTTAACTCATCAATGTTTTTATTTTCTTGTAATCCAAAGTTTATCAAAATACATGTCAATCACTTAATTTCCCAAAAAAAGTTATCAAGTTCGAACTTGTGACTGTTTAGTAACAACTAAAAAAACATGTGTATCCCATTTTGATTCATCGCAATTTATATATTATGGAAATGGTAATATATTTGGAAAATTTCAACCTAGACAACTTCCGCTATGGAAATTTTATTATTTAAATTCACGTAAGTTATTTCGATTTTAATTATGGTTTGTCACCTATTTATTCTTTGCTTCAAGTTCAAATGATCCAGTAAAATTTATTATACTTATTTTAAAATTTTTTTTATTTTTGATTAATGTGCAAATAATAAAATCTGAAGACGACGTATGTAACTTATAAAACAGACAAAGAAATTTGCATATAATGGAATTTTCGGTAGTAAAAATGGAAAAATAATATAATAAATAATTTTAAAAAACTGGGAACTTACCCAACATCCTCGCCAGGCACCCGCTGGGGATGTGGGTAAGCCTGGGTCGTAGTGATGTTGCAAATCGTATGTTAGGAATCAGTCAGCAATGTAAGCCCATGATTTATATGACTTAGAAATAATTATATTATAAAATAACACATTGATAACGTGGGTATAACGTATATTTATAGTTGTTGAAATTGATAAATTGACTTCTTCATCAGCATTTTTCCATCGATAGTATTTTAAATCTTTATCGTGGTGAATACGTAATGTTATAATCGAGGCTTGTTGCGGTCGTTTTATCGTCGTCGGAGTTATAAGATAAAGAAATTGTTCAAATCTAGAAAACTAGATATGCAGTTTGCTATTCGCTTTTAATATTCTTCTCCCAAGTTAATCCAAATAGCAGAGAACTCTCAAACAAACTACATCTAGAATTAACATTAAGCGTGCAAACAAAGCATCAATATTTAAATTTTACGTCAACGAGGTGATGCTGATACCTAATTCACTTAATTCCAAGTAAACAGAACAATTGTCGCTTGTTGCACGGAACATGGATTAAGTGCGCGGCACTTCACTTTTATAATGCAGAACACTTATTCTGCATCTATATTATTGCAACTGAACCAGATATTGCACCAACGAAAATAGATTCGAGAAAAGCGCAACCGTTTCTTTTTATCGTCGTCGTCACTGCCGAAATAATACATTCACTGGATAAATGCAATAAACAATTTCAGGTTATAGGATTTTGTCACAAAGGTGAAATTTAGGGTACTTTATATGTTCACATTGAGTTCTCAGTGCCCAAATCTTATGTAATTCAAAATTTCAATAGTTAACCGTAACCTTACCACTTGCACCAAACGCGCAGTAAGATACGAATTTTCTTTGATAAGAGACTTTGGTTCTCCTCATGCACTTCCGACCACAAAAATCACAATCCGTTAGTTCGTTGCCGGCGCGATTCTTCTGATATGCTCAATGCGTGGCGATCAACAACAGACTCCTCCTTGATCGTCAGTCGTCCACTACAATACAATACAATGCAATACGTGCATGTGTAGCGGGAAAAGATGTTGCCATGTCTGACTTTTAATTGTAGATTTGAATTATTAAATTATTAAAAAATTATAATACAGAAAAATTTAAATAATCAAAGAAAAAAATAAATAAATTATAAAGAAAAATTTAATATAGGGGCAAAAAATAATATAAAATTTTTATTTATAATAAAAAAAAGTTTCGTAATTTATAGGACTATAAATTGGAATAATTAAATTTTTCAAATCTGCAACTAAAATTTCGGATCAGTGTTATGCTTGTTTTCGAGCAGTTTGCTTAGGTGACAATATAAATATAAGGGCGTTTTTGTGAGTGCTTTGTTTGGCTTTGTAAATAAATGAATATGTTAAATAAATTGGGAAAGCTTATTGTATAGCGAACCTGAAGGAAATGTAAGGGCTATTAAACGTTTATTTTTTTTTGTAATTTTTGTGAGTACGCTTTCTAGGTTTAAGTCTTTCAGTTCGACTCGCTACAAACATTATTAAGTGCTGCAGAGTCTAGTTTCGCTGCAATATGTGTGCCACTTTAAACAGTTTGTCCAAGTTTAAACCACAAGAATTGGAAGTAAACGTTTAGAAAAATTTTAAATTTTTATTATATAAACAACATAAACATTTTAAACCGACAAAAAAAACTTGAGTACATTGTAACAATACATTGTGATTTAGAATGGTTGAATACAAATTTTTTCCAGAAGAACTAAATTGCTGTCTACTCAGCCGATTGTCTTGTTAGTATGCTTCCTTGCAAAGGATTGCAATACAATTTTGATGTTAAATCTGAAGAGGACAAACTAGTAAATCATCATCTTCTTCTTCTTAGCACAACAGCCCCTTTTGGGCCTTCGCTTCCTGCAAACAACGCCTCCAACTGTCTCGGTCCATTGACCGCGTCTTCCAATTACAAAATCTAAGCAGTGATGAACTCGCTTCGTCAACCGAGTCAGACCATTGCTCCCTCGGTTTCCCCACTGGACTCTGGCCTTCAGTTCTCCCAACGAATACCTTCTTGGGTATCCGTTGTTCGTCCATACGATTCATGTGGCCAGCCTATTGTAGCTTCCGCAGTCTTACAATCGTTGAGATCTCCGGTTTGTCAAAAATTTTCTACAGCTCATGGGTGTATCGAATTCACCATTGGTCCTCGTCAAGCTTTGCTCCGATTATTCGCCTCAGGACCCGTCGCTCAAAGGTGATCAATATATTTGCGGATGCTTGGGTTAGGGTCTATGTTTCACACCCATAGCATATCATAGGTCTTATCACAGATTTCTATACTTAGAACTTTGTTCTCCTGTGTATGCAGCTGGTCTTCAAGATCGTTAGTACTGAATAAAATATTTTATTTGCGAGCTGTATTCTTTGGCGTATTTCGTCTCTTTCATTGCCCGTTTTCGTTATTTTGGCGCCTAAATACATAAATTCGCTAATATTTTCGATACTGTGTTCGCCAAGTGTGGTATTTTGTGTATTTGAGGTAGTAAATCATCATACTGATAATGAATTCACTACTTTTGAAATATATCGTGTTTTTCTAACAAATTTCAAACATTTTACAATCTTTAATTTCAAATTTACTGAGAAAAGATGCTGTAACTTATGGATAAAGGGAATAAAATATTGCTGAAAATATATTTTCCAATAAATCCGTCCAAATAGATTGTATGATTCTTATACACTTTCTTGAATTTTAAGTCACCTAAGGTCCTCATTTTCTTTAGTAAATAAGTTAACGCCATCACTTCCTTCTTAATCCTTGAAATTAATTTGGAAACAATCTTAAAATATTTATAAGCAAATGAATTTATCTTTTATGCTTTAAACATGACTAATTCTTGAAATCTGAATTAAAATAAACATTTTTTGAAATGTGAACACGGATTCACAGCAATCGAGTCCACACCGCATGTGTTCGAGTACGAGTCACATTTGAAAGTAATTCAAAAATAATTGAATAAAGCAACGAATATACTTCTTTTGAGTCTAAATAAATTATTTTGGCCAAACACGAAATCTCTACCTGGTTCTCATCAAAGCCAGCATGATTTGTATTTCCCCGAAAATAATCTAATAATCATGATTGATCTCTGCTGCTGTTCATTTGAAAATCAACTGCTTCCTTGCCGTGTATCAAAAACACCTCTAATTCATTTATTCCCGTTTTGAACTGTGTCAGTACACATGAAGCAAACGAAATCCAAACACTTTCCCTGTATAATGTCATCAGATATGCGTTTATTCAGGATAAAATGCATCCTAGCTTCAAATGGGAAACTCACACTTTACATCCACAAGCATCATGCAGGATTACATACGAGTACTTAGGTAAACGTGTGCATGTACGATGATAGGTCCTGAAAGCAAGCATTCGATGGAGAAGTGTCAAGTGAATATCCTAATTTCCATATGATTCCAAAGGGACAATGAAGGCTTGCTGTAGTTGAGGCGTAACTTTTGTCTTTGTTATGATTCACCTAAAGCGGAAAGCAGAGTGTTAGCTTTCAGGATTTATTGTTTAGAAATGATTTCACAGAATGTTGCCACTTAGGATATGGTTTGACTTCACCGTCATGGTCACTTTGAAGGATATCAAATTCACCTAGTTGAGTAACAGGAATTTCTCTCCAATTAAAATTTCCTCAACAAAATGTGCGTCTGATGGTTTGCAGGTACGAGTATAAATAAGTAGATACTCGTAAATGATTAAGAACTTGGTAATGTTGCTATTGCAAAACATTTCTCAGTCTTTTTCACTATGAAATATGCAGACAAAAGTTCTAAGCATGAAAATTGACACCAGTATACTCCTCCTAGAAGGGTTTTGTGTTAATTTGCGAGTATGCGAAAAAAATCAAAATTCACAAATCATACTATTACCAAGAAAGTTTACCAAATTTAAATTTCAGAGATATTTGTTGCCTTTATACTTATAAAAATCCCCGTTGGCAGCACCAGCCGGAAAGGTAAATTTCTCGTATGTAGCGTAAGGTTTCGAAAAAGAATTTTGCTTGCCTACTACTGGACTTCTTACTGCAATTTTTGTAGCACCACATGGGTATTTATTAACGTAAAAAGAATTTGCTGCCGTTTGTATTTGGTGACTCTTCATAGAGGCGCAAATATTTTGGTAATCAAATTGAGTTGCACTTGTATGGATCACATATTGAAAATCAGCGGGTAATAAATAGTTATAAACATATTTATACTGGTTTCACCCTTCTCACATTTGCTGTTTACACATTTCACAGTGGTTACCACACAAAGCTCAAATAGTTAATTTCAAAAGATTTCCATAAAAATTTAATCACCACTTGCATTGCCGCTTATATATACATTTGCGATTTTTTTCTGAACCATCAGGGGCCGTCATTTTGAATTTTTATTGAAAACGGCTGCTAAAATATTAAGCCGTAAATTTTAGAATTTTTTATTTGTCATCCGATTTGCCTTATTAAATAAAATTAAATTAGCTTGCCTAAATAAGTTATAATTTTAAGTTTTATCGGAATCTGTTGAGAAACTTGGCTGCTAGATGGCTACAGAAATAAAAACATGTTTATGTCACCCCCCTTGTATGGGGAGACCCCCTTAAACACTTGAAAATATTTTCTTACACTGCAAATTTCAAGAGGCACCACTTTTGACCTACGTTGAAAATTTCCTCATTCTAGCTTATGTGGTTTGCGAGAGAACTTGGTGTGACGCATGAACAAACGGACGGATGGACAGACAGTCAAGTCGCGATTTTATAATTTTTTAGGGTATTGTTAAAAATATTTTACAATATTTCAAAAATAGTCTGATTTATGAATACTTTCAAGTTAAGTCATTTAAAACGTTTCCATGAAAAAAAATTCATTATTTCAGTTGCTACTAAAATAGCGAATTGCGCTTGCCTTCTGACCTTTGGGGGCCGCCATTTTGAATGCATGCATTTGATTTTGGACTATTTTAAATCTTTGCGTGCTAGATCCTCATCAATAAATATGCCAAATCTTGTTCAAATCAGAGTTTAACCGTAGACAGGGCAAAATAATTAAATTTTTAGTGAAAATGGCAGCTAAAAATATTAGGTTTGAAATTTTCGACTTTTTTAATTTTTTATTCAATTTTAATAATTTTCTGCATAATACAAGAACATAGTATAGAGATTCATAATCTCAAGTTTTATCATAATCCGCTGGAAAATGTGACCACCAGAGGGCCACAAAACTTGAAAAAAATGCATATTTAAACCACCGCCATTTTGAAATCTGCGCATGCATGATCACCAAAATATCAAAGTCTGTAGACCTAAATAATGTCTATCTTAGAACCAAGTCTCATATACGTCGCATCAAAATTGCGATTTTTAGAAACCTTTGAAACTTTGAGTTTCAACTGGCCGCCATTTTGGTTTTTGCGACCTGACCTCCAGTTTTCTTAGGCGGTTCTTTAGATACTTATAACTTCTATCTAAATGCTGAATTTAATGAACATCTGTTGAAAGCTTTGACCACTATTACAACAACAAAATTTTGCACGTTTTTCGACCTTTGGGCGGCCGCCATTTTGTTTCTGCCGTACCGACTTTATATTTTTTAGTGTGAGATTCATCAAATACATCAGTAAACTTTTGTAACAAATTTCATCCAAATCGGAGCCATATTTTGGTCAGAACAGAAATCACGATTTTTCGTCTAGAATTTTGTTTTTGCCTGGCGGATATAGCTGGTTCACAAACTTGACCGAGATATTTACTCAATGCACCTTTCCTGAAAATTTGGTGAAAATCGGAGCAAAATTGCAACCTCTAGCGTGGTCACAAATTTCGTTACATCTCATATATATGAATAGTTAAATAAGTGATGGTGCATTTTCAAGTAATTAAATAAACTCTTTTAATTTCATTTATAAGACATTGCGTTTTCACTTTCCCGGAACATTAAAATTATTGGCCGCGAACCATAACACACGACAATATATGTATGTATATATATATATATATATATATATATATATATATATATATATATATATATATCTATATCTATATCTATATCTATATATATATATATATATATATATATATATATATATATATATATATATATATATATATATTTATTTATATATTATATATATATATATATATATATATATATATATATATATATATATATATATATGTATATATATATATATATATATATATACACACACACATATATATATATATATATATATATATATATATATATATATATATATATATATATATATATATATATATATATATATATATATATGTATATATATATATATATATATATATTTATATATATATATATATATATATATATATATATATATATATATATATATATATATATATATATATATATATATATATATATATATATATATATATATATACTGTCACGTGTTATGGTTCGCGGCCAATGATTTTAATGTTCCGCACTGTCCGATCTATCTGGTTCAACCATTGCCTTAGCTCATTTGCGTATGTCGAGGTCGTTTGGGGTTTCTCATGGGGTGTTCCGAACTTTATATCAGCCGACAGACGAATAGTCTTTCCAAAAATGACTTTGGCTGGGGCTTGACCCGTCGATGCAAGTTCGGCAGCTCTGTACGCCATCAAAAATAGTGGGATATGTCAGTCCCAGTCCCTTTGGTTCTCGTCAACCATCTTGGCCAGATATTTCTTGAGCGCGCCGTTGAAACGTTCGACCAATCCATCGGATTGGGGATGCAGCGGTGTTGTCCTCGTTTTCCGTATATCCAGCAGCTCATGCATTTCCCCAACAACTAGTAACTCAAAGTTTCGGCCTTGATCCGAATATAGTTCGCAAGGTACGCCGTACCTACTGACCCAATTCAACACTAGCTGTTCGGCTATAGTAGTTGCTTCCTGGTTGGGAATGGGGTAGACCTCGGGCCACTTGCTGAAATAATCGGCTACAACCAGCGTGTATCGATTTCCTCATTCGAATCCAGGAAAGGGTCCTGCGATGTCAACAGCAATCCTTTCAAACGGTACACCCACGTTGTATGTTTGCATTTGTCCTCTCAGTCGTCGCTTTGGACCTTTGACGGAAGTGCAAATTGTGCATCTGTGGCACCAGTCCTCTACGTCTTCTTGAGCATGGAGCCAGTAACCTTTCCCGCAATTTCGCTAAGGTCTTGTTAACACCAAGGTGGCCGCCTCAGGATCCTTCGTGCATCTCCTTAACCACATCGTGGATTCGGCTTTTGAGAAGTATAGTTTGCATCCTATAGGAGCTTCCATCTGCCGTTTCCCATTTCCGCTGGAGTATGCCACCCTCTACCTAAAGCGAGTTCCATTGTGCCCAATAGCTTTTCAGGGTTGCGCCATGCATTGAACTGTCTTTCCATTACGGTCACCCAGTTGTCTCCTTCCATATGAGCAATGGTCCGATGTCTTCATCGGCTAACTGGGCATTTCAAATCTCCTCCGGTGACCAACCTTCATCGAATTCGGTCGTTATCAATCGCAGATCAACAGGCGGTTCCTTTTCCTCAATCCGTTGGCAATGCTTGCAGTTAGCTGGTCATGGATAGCGGGATAGGGTGTCAGCATTTCCATGAACTCCGCCCTTCCGATGAACAATTTCGTAGTCGTATGACTGCAATCTTTCGATCCATCTCGCAACTTGTCCCTCGGGGTTTTTGAAGTTGAGTAGCCATCTCAATGATGCATGGTCCGATCGAAGAACAAATTTCTGGCCATATAGGTACTTGTGGAACTGCTTGGTGGCCTCTATTATAGCCAATAGCTCCTTCCTGGTCACGCAGTGGTTCCTCTCACGTTTTGAAAGAACTCGACTGTAATACGAGAGGACTCTTTCTTCGCCATCGATCTGCTGGGGTACAGCTCCAACACTGCCGTTGCTCGCATTGGTGTCAACTACAAACATTTTTCCGGGTTTCAGATATGCCAGCACGGGTAATTCACTCAGCTTCTCTTTCAAGGTCTCAAAGGCTACCTGGCATTGTTCATTCCACACATACGGACGATTTTTCTCGGTTAGCTGATGGAGTCACTTAGCTATTTTGGCAAAGTATTTGACGAATCTTCGATAGTAAGTTGCCAGACCCAGAAAAGTTTGTAGTTGGCGCTTGTTGTTTGGTGTTGGCCAGCTTTTCACGGCTTCAATTTTCCCAGGGTCTGTTTTGACCCTTTCTGTTGATATGACGTGTCCCAAGTATTTTACTTCAGCTGCAAAAAGGGTGCACTTGTCGGGACTAAGTTTCAAATTCACCAGTCGCAATCGGGAGAAATCCTCTTCTAAGTTCCGCACATGCTCTTCGAACGTTCTCCCCATAACAATTATGTCATCTAGGTACATCAAGCAGGTTTCAGATTAGGCCTCGTAGCACATATTCCATCAAGCGTTCGAAAGTAGCTGGAACATTGCAAAGCCCAAATGGCATCACCACGAATTGCCGAAATCCGGTCCCAACTGAAAATGCGGTCATCTTTCGGTCCTTCTTGTCGATTTCTACCTGCCAGTAGCCACTTTTGAGATCGAGTTTAGAAAACCCTTTTGCGTCGGCTGAAGTGTCCATGATGTCGTCAATGCGTGGAAGCAGGTTACTATCTTTCTTAGTGACGTCGTTAAGCTGCCTATAGTCGACACAAAAATGGATGCTACCATGCTTTTTAGGGGTTTGAACAATAATTTTACAAAACCCTACTAAAATCGCGTCCTGTCTGTCCGTCTGTCCGTCTGTCCGTCCGTCCGTCCGTCCGTTCGTGTGTCACAGCAGTTTTTCTCGGAAACTGCTTAAGCTAGAAACATCAAATTTTGTATGTAGGTGTAAAGTGGTGTTCTCTTCAAAGTTCAACAACAACAAAATTTTATAAGGTATCTGAGGGGGTCTCCCCATATAGGGGAGTGACCCCCCGAAAAAAAAATTCATTGAAAGTAGCCGATATGGGTATCAAATGAAAGGTCTTGATGATAACTTTTCAAAACAGGTCTTAGTTTGGCAAAGTTTGCTTCAAGGGGCGCAAAGGGAGGGGAAATACACGAAAAATTTGTGTCCCCCCCCCCTCGCGATTGGACACCTGTGATCCGAAAAATCTGAAAAAAATCAGGAATGTAGGCCTTGGTGAGTACAACAACAACAAATACGTGAGAAGTCGCAATACACTCAACCTTGTTAGTAATAGTATGATTTATCGATTTTATGTTTTCTTGAATAAAATCTTAACGGTACCCTTAAATTCAATGAAATTCAGTACACAGATGACTATTTATAAGGTTGACCTATCCTGAAGATTGGATCATATACAGCGAAGTTATAGCGGATTGAATTTTCTTGTATTACTATGAAACAATATGCGCTGCATTTATTACTATGGCAACATATGGCTATGGAACAACTTGCGCTTTTTACCGAGTCAGACACTACAGTTTTGCTAGGGTTTGCATGAAAATTCCAGGAATGATAGGCGTCATGTAGATCTTTGAGAATCGGTTCAGCTAGTGGTATCAGTAATCGTAAAACAAAATAGTGGCTGCTTTAAACGCGAAGATTGGATAATTTTGAGTTATTTTCTCCCAACTTCAACGTTTAAGGTGCATGCTTTGAACACTTGATTCAATTTAATGAATGACTGAAGATGAGTACCTACAATTAATGCTCATAATTGAAACAAGTCAAGGAGGTGGGAGAGAGCTCCTAGCAAAAGGGCTTTGTAACCATTCTAGGATTCGAAAAAATTGGCCATGAATCGATGATAACAGTACAAGAGAGTAGCCCCTAAAAAAAAATTCATCAAACGTAGCCGATATGAGTATGAAATGAACGTTTTCATGGGAACATTTCAAAACAGTTCTTAAACTGTCAGTTATTGCTTCAGAGGGGGCACAGGGGGGAAATACATGAAAAATATGTTTCCTCCCTCGCGAATAGACATCTGAAATAATTATCAAGGGAGATATTTATTAGTATAACAATAACAAAAACCTCAGAAGTCGAAATTCGTTCAACTTTGTTAATAATACTATGATCCTCGTATTTCATATTTTCTCCAATAAAATCGTCTTTGACATGTATCTTGATTTGTTTCGATCTGGTGACTGCATTTTGCAAATTGAATACAAAAGCCTTCTGACATGAGCGTAGGTCTGTTTACCCAACTTGTTCTTTACTAGAACTACAGGCGCGGCCCATGGACTGACAGAAGGTTCGATAACGTCTTGTTTTTCCATGTCCAAGATCAGTGCGCTCACTATTCCTTGTTTGGCTATAGGAAGACGTCTCGGTGCTTGTCGGATTGGCTTGGCTCCATGTGTATCTATGACGTGAGTAACCATACTCGTTCGGCCTTGGCTATCCGGGCTTGTTGAGAAGATGTCACTGTACTTGGTGACCAGATCAGAGGCTCGCTTGAATAGCTACACTGGCAATTGGACCTACTTCAATATTGCAGACGTGGATTCCCGGGCTATTTCTGTGTCTTGCCTCCTTTTCCAATGACGGTCATGAGTGACTGTCATTTCAATACCCGTTTGCCCAAATCCAACGTGATTTCATGTGGTTGAAGAAAATTAATTCCGAGAATGCAGTCATCCATAATGTTCGCGGCCAGAAAATTATGTCGGAACGCAAGGTCCCCCAACCGTATCCGGAGGTTGACCTCTCCATGGACAGGTGCAGTTTTTCCGGTAGCTGTCCGTAGTGTGAAAATTCTGCCCTTGTGTAGTAGCTGTTGTCTTACTAGGTCTGGTCAGATAATCGATTGGGTTGCAACAGTGTCGATTGTTATGGTGCAATGTTCTCCATCAACTTGACCCGGAAGGCATAAGTCTGCTTCTCCACGATGTAATCTTGACACGGTGATGGTAGTGCTTGGGACGTCGCTCCTCCTAGCCAACCTTTGCCCCACAAAGTTGACCCCGTCAGTTTGAAAGTCTTCCATTCTGGGCTCCAGACTCGGTCTGGATCTCCTCCACCCGGAATAATAGCTCGGTTTTCTTCGTTACTTGCAGTCTCCTTGCAAGTGTCCCTTTTCACCGCAATTCCAACATCTAGACGCACCATTTGCCTGCGGCTCTTGTTTAATTTCGACGTGCTCACACCTGCACTCACCTGCCATTACCTTGCAAACCCGGGCAGTGGTAAGACTCACATTTTTCGCTGCCTCAAAATTCAGACTATAAGCCAATGCGTCTTTAACTGTTTGTTTTTGAGCTAAATGCGCGGCTTGTTGCAATTCCTGGTCCTATAATGCGCTGATGTGTGCTTCTGACATTGCGTCATCTCGATGTTCTGGTTCGTAAACTGAGCAAGCCAAAAGTGCCAGTCACTCAATGTCTAGGGCTAGCAGCTGTAAAGGTTCGCCAGACTTCTGCATCCGATGCCGTAGCTGTATCCAACAAATCTGCTTCAGATGATTGCCTCCATAATTCATGTCGAGTGCATTCACTATAGCAGCCGAGTTTGAGTGTAACTCAACGGGGATAGTCTGCAAAAGCTCGGCAGCTGGGCCTCTTAGAGCAAGAATTTATGCAGTTGCTCGTTCCTGCTCATTCTATTTTGTAGATACTCCGGACCGTTTGCCCGTCAAATATTGGTGCTTTCACATTTCTGGATGTGCTTTGCGCTGCGATTATAAGCGGGGCTAGTGAGGTGGTTACTACTGCCTTCGCTGCTCCCAATTCCTTTTTCATTTTTTCCATCTCATCGTTGATTCTCTTCTCGTCCTGGTTGACCTTGCTCTCGACCTGGCTTACCTTTCCCTCGACCTGGTAAACCTTTTTCTCGACCTGGCCAACCTTTTCATCGACACCTTTAATTTGTTTGTTCGGACTACTGAGCTCCGCTTTTATTTCGGTTGACTATTTCTCCAGCTTCTGTGTGATATCTGCCTTGATTTCGATCGCTTGTTGGTCCAGCTTTGCTGATTGTTCACTTAGCCTCACTGATTGTTTTTTTAGCTTCACTGATTGTTCATCTAGCGTCACAGTTAGACTGGATGACTGTTGTCGCTGCTCTTGCTGCATCAGCATCAATATTTGCATCAGTGCATCTTCTGGTTCCTTTGATTTTGGCGTTTCTGCTTCCTCCCAAAGCTCTGACATTGTAATTTATTAATTGTTAAACGTTAACTTCGTGGTATTTTTATGATATCGGCTTTTATTTATTTTTTCCCACCAGTTTTCACGCTATATTTCGCTTTTGTGCATTTTTAAAGAAAATGTTTATAAGTTTTCACTTTCAGAATTTTAATCTCACTTCTCGACACCACTGTCGCGTGTTATAGTTCCAGGAAAGCGAAAACGCACTGTCTTTGAAATTAAGTTAAAAGAGTTTATTTATTAAAAATGTACAATTATTAATTTAACCATTTCACAACTAGTCTGTCAATTTTTACTTCAACTGTCTATCAATTCACAATCAATATCGCTCTTAATTTGCACTCGACACTATCGCAGTTTTACTTTATCGCGGTTGTAATAATCCCCCCATTCATTTAGCTCGGCTTTATATAAGGTCGCTAGTCATTTCTTTCGTTTCTCCTACATTGGCGAATTACCTGGAATATTCGAGCAGCTTAATGAATGGGGCAGTGACGTCACTTTCAGATGTTGATCATGCTTGGTGGGTTTTCAAGTATATTCTTTTGTTGATCATGATGTTGTGAAAACAATTACGACAGTAGCTCGCAGAATTAATTGTACATGTAACAATATTAAAAGAAAAATGCCATTTTTTAATATAAATGATCGAATGTTTATTTCATTATAAAGAAGGAGGTTGCCGTTAATAGCGAAAAATAACATCAGGCAAATGACCACCACGACCACGCTTACAGGACCATATATTTTTCATGAAATTTTCCATAATCAAATCGCAAAGTGGCTGCCCTATGTCCTCGATAGCCTCACGAATTCCATCTTTTAGGTCTTGAATCGACGCTGGGCTACTAGCGTAGACCTTTTCTTCCACGTGACCCCAAAGGGAGAAATCGCAAAGTGTTAAGTCACAAGATCTCGGCGGCCAATTGTGATCACCTTTTCGAGAGATAACACGGTCCGGAAACTTTCCCCGTAAAAGATCAATGGTTTCGTTGCTGGTGTGGTAAGTAGAGCTGTCTTGGTGTAAGTAAACGTTGCCCAGATTAATACCATCCAATTCCTGCCCTAAAAAATCATTTAGTCATCTCTCGATGAAGCAATTCATTCACCGTAACTGTTCTCCAGCCTCATTTTCGAAAAAATCAGGTCCAATGACTTCGCCAGACCATAAACCGCCCCAAGAAGTCACACATTGACAGTAGAGAGACTTTTCAACAATAACTCTTGGGTTTTCCAAGCCCCAAATGCGACAATTTTGCTTGTTGACGAAGCCATCGAGGTGAAAATGGGCCTCATCACTCAAGATGATTTTTTTGATAGAATTCCGGATCATTTTCATGCATTTCAAGGACAAAGACACGACGTTGTTGATAATCGACTGGCTTGAAGTCTTGTGCTATATGAACTTTACAAGCTCTAAAACCCAAATCTTTATGCAAAATACGGTGTAATGACGTTTGTGGAATGCCTAATTCCAAAGAACGCAAAGAATGGGCAAACCTGGGTTTTCTTCAACACTTTCGGGTACAGCAGCAATATCCTCGGTTAAGGACGTGCATGGGTTTTATTCTTTACGTTACTTAGTTGTCCCAACAGCTCGAATTTTGTCCCCAATTTCTGTATTGCGGTCCGACAAGGTGCTTTACGACGACACAAACATGTTCGAGTTTTACGAACCGTCTCTTCCAGATTTTCACCATTTTTATAGTGATTTTAATAATTTTAATATGTTGCTGAAGCGTGTGCCGTTCCATTTTTATTAGTGGCGTAGTTTTTAATTGTCAAATGTCAGGAAATGACAGCTTCAAAAGTGACATCTACCGAAATAGCGGGCTATTCAAAATAACACCTCTTATTGGAAAGCCCCTTTATTTCTAAACCCTAACAAGTAGTGTACCCCATTTTAAAAATAGTAATCCTATAAAGCAGAGAAAAGTACATTCAAAGAAAATACACCACATAAAATTTTAACTCAAACAATTGGGATTTTATTGCATACCCTGTTCATTTCATTCACATTATGTTCATTCTATATTTACCTAGTTTATACATAAGGGTATCTTTCTTATAACATTTTGAATCGTTTATAAATTTTACCTATTAATCTTTCAAAGATGTGTTTGCTCAATACATTGTTGTTGTTTTTGTGTTTTCTAAAAAATCCTCTTAATTTCAATATAATAATTTACATGTCGCTTATTTCTTCGTAGAAAATAGGATTAAATAACGTCAGTCGAAAAGAGATTTCTATGTTATTTCACTTCTTTGTTGGTTTGACTTGAAATGAGATTCTGGTTTAAAAGTTTATACATACAATACTCAAGGATATTCTGTTAATAATTTATTATTCTGTTGCAGTTTTTTATGTCACAATCATAGCGGAAGTGTTGCACTGAGTTTCACTCACAAAAGTCACAGATAAACAAGTTCACCATCACTAAATTTTTCGACTTTTACCAAATCAAAATTGTTGTAGAAAATTTCATTCTAGAAACAGTAAGTTCTGCCCGAAGGACGAATTTGCACATTACTACCACTTGCACCGCCACTACTGCCCTGCAATTTTTGCTGTTGTTGTTGTTGTTGCTGCTGTTGGAACATTTGTTGTTGCTGTTGCACCTGTTTCTGTTGCAGAACGTGCATTTGCATTTGCTGCGCTTGCTGTTGCGGATGCTGCTGTTGCTGCATTTTTTGTTGATTGGCTAAATTAAAAACTGCACTCTGACCCGGTGAGGGTGCTTGAGCGACGCTGGTTACAACTGTTATTCCAGAAGGAGTTGTTGCCACTGCCGATGCGGGTGGAGGTCCTACAGATGTAATGGACGAAGCATTGGAACCACGTCGCGTGAGTGTATGTCATCCGTAGTAGAATTGCGAATTGTCTGGCATCCCTCTGCTGAGGCTGCGGGGTAGTGTTCCCTCGTAGCAAACGTTGGGCGCAACTATGCCCAGCGAGACAGGGGGCGGGGTGGATGAGGAGGGTGGCATCATTCCTGCTGCACTGCCAGCTGGAACCATCGTCCGACGCAGAGTGCCGTGATGACTGACCATCATCGCACCTGGCAGGTACGGGGGTACGTTAGTGTGATGTGATACTGAGCTAATTGGCATTAGTGGACCTGCAAAGAAAAACAAGTGTTCACTTTAGTTATCCACGTTAGCAAAAGTGTAGAACTTCAAAATGCAATTAATGACCACACTTAGAGATGAATCGCAAACTTGGAACAGATGTAACATGTGTTTGAGTAAAAGTTAATGTGGAAGATCCGTAGTTAAGAAAGCAAGCTGACTTAATCAAGGATGTATTTTGAATCAATGGAATAGTAAATGTGATTTGTGATAGAAAAATTTTGTTTGGGCATATTAAAACGGTAAATGGGGTGAACAATTGCTAGATTTTATTCATGTAACAAATGTGTTATTAATATCAAATCATCCGTTAAAAAATAATACAAACTTTCTTTCACATAAAAAAGAGAAAAATTGCTGAAAGCTTGTTATGTTTAGATAGATACAATAAAGAACTGCAATTGAAAGTGTTTTGATACATGGTTGTTTGAATAACAATTGGTCCAGATCAATCAAATAATTGCAGTTTCTACGCGCCCATATTATTTCGGAACATGAGCGTTAGGTTCCACTAGCCATCAATAGTTCTGTACTGAAAAAAAAGTTGAAGTCATTTAAACCCAAAATTATATTTTAAGGGTTTCGTACTGAATACAAAACCTTATTGTAATCACGAACTGTATCCGTTTGTATGTCATAGCAGTTTTTCTCCGAAACTATAGAAGCTACAGCCATGAAACTTTGTGTAATGGTCATAAGTGGCGACTTTTTGAAAGTTTTGAGGTTAGAAGATTCTTCAAGGGGTTCAAGGGGGGTCTCCCCATATAGGGATGTGACCCGAGTTGATGAAATTGATGACTGGTTTGATGTATTAGAAGCTAAACCAGCGTCAATATCGTCTATATTGTGGCGCATTAGACCATCACAAATGCTCCGGTATTACAGTCCGCTAAGGATTTCTTGGTGCGTTACTTGGGGCTACTGTTAAAAGCTGCTAGACACGGCTCGATTATTCGTGGTATTATTCATTCATTATGATTCTTCGATTTCACAGACTAATTTTCCGGGTCCCTGTTGTACCATGGGCAGGAAGAAATAGTGTGTTCAAAAAGTTGTGTCTTTCAGCGATGCGGACGCAAAAGGTGAGACTTCTTCTCCGTGTATTTGTCATCCGTACCGCACCTAACTTTGCCAAAATCTGCTGGATAGGCTTCGATATTTTTCGTTGCAAATATTAATGTCGTTGTTCCAAACAATCTTAGTTTCACTTGAGCTACTGCCCTGAACAGGAGAAAATTAACTTCATAGGATACGACCTAATACAAAGTTTTGCTTTGGAGTCGATACTCTTCAGCCTTCTCCACGAGTCAGTCAATTAAATTGCACGTTCGCTTGATTTTGTGCATACACGTAGGTTAGAGGTCACCTTCTTTTCGCTTCGTGATGTTTCTCTTGTGGTGGGCTAATTATTGTCCCTACCGCGAATAGTTTTTGCTGCTGTCGTTATGGTTATATAGATGTCTGCTATCGTCCTAACTTACATGCTTTGTTTGCCGTTGGGGTCATAATTTGTTATATTACATTTATGGTTGCAAAACAATCAACAGGAACTTGGCTGGGGTGATTCTATCATTTTTTTTTACAAATTGTATATTTATTGCAGGGTTAAGTACTGAGGTTTGGAAGGAACTTGTCCGTGACAGTTGTACTCATTAAAACCTACTTTTGTGATTTTTTTCAGACTTTTGGCTCAAAGTTGTACAATAAAGAGGGAAGGGGACACAAATATTGTTCATACATTTTACCTCCCCCTTGCACCCTCTAATGCATAAAATGATTTTTTTCAGATTCTGAAAGTGCTAAAACGTTTGATTTGATACACGACTCAACTACATTTGATAAAAAATGTTTAAACGCCACCTTGTTCTGCAAAGGAACCCCCTCAAAAAACTTTGAAACATTTGACAAGAGCCAAACTTTTGAAAAACCACCACTTCTGACGTTTTCATAAAGTTTGAACTTTGTATATAATTTCTGAAGAAACTTTTTGTGTCGCACGGATAGACGGGCAGACTGACGAATAGACAGGACGAAACTAGTACTTTTTTTTAAATTTTTTTCACCAAGCCCTTAAAAATTATGGATATACATCCACTAACAAATAACTTAAGTTTTGAATTCGTTGAACCTTGGCAATAATAGCAGTATTTAGTATTTTTATCAGTAAAACTTTATCAGTATCATTAAATTGGATGAAGTCAGCCACTTCAGCAGTTTTTTAAAAGATCCTTATATGCTTTAAGTTTCAAATCAATTAACAGAAGTTATAGCCATTTGAATTTCCTCCGATTACAACAATTAAATTTGATTTTTCTAATACATGGTCCTTCCATCAAACCAGACACTACACCTTTGATTGGATCTTCTTCAAATTTTCAAGTAAGGTGAATAGCAAAAATAAGTTTAAGATTTTGGTCAGTTAATGATTTTATCAATATTGGAACGAAATGTTAGCTGATTAAGGTGGAATTCTTTTAAAGCAAGAATATATTTTTTGTGTATGTAACTAAATTTTTTCTTGAATTAAATCATTCTAAATATTCGCATATTGTAGGTTAAGTACAAAACCCTGCTGACACGAGCGTAGTTTTGTCTACCCAATTCGTTTCAAATGTCATTGACATGGAATCATAATTGAACAAGAATCGCAAAATTTTTTTTATATACTTATATTTATGATTATGCTAAGGATAACATTTCAACTGATGTGTACAAATTCAATTTGTTAAAATGATTTAATTCTAAAATATATGAACAATGCTGTTGGCATTTGATTGAGTAAGAAGATTATTTTAGATTTTCCAGTCGATTAAATGATTTGATTGATGAGTATTGCCATCATATTCAAATTTTTGATGCCATCATTAAAATATATTTATTGGTGGTGCCAGCTTTTCTTCCTAATGATGGGCTAGCTGACATGATTAATTATACCGAGTTGCATAAAACGGTACGACGTAGCGCACATTTACACGCAAACGGCTCAAATCTAAGTTTCATACCATCACCGTCCCGATAAAACTTTGGCAAGCCTCGTAGTACGTATCAAACTCAAACTGTTGAGCTGGCGGAGTAGGTTTGGTTGAGACTATTGGCGCTAGTCTGACTCTGAGCACCTACCTCATAAGGACTGGTTTGAACCTTCACAAGGCCTCTCTGCTCTGCAAAGATAACCATGGCACTAAAGAAGCAGCTACCCATACAAACGGAGATAGTAGCTCCGAAGGGGAACCAACAGATATGGAATTCTAAACTCATCAATAACAATAACAACAATTGAGGCATTAAAGGCTTTACTAGACACTGATTGAAGACAAACAAGCAAATGAACCAAAAGGCTCAGAAAACACATACGAGCCAAATATAATTGCGGCTTTTTGACGCAGTAAAGAACATCGCAGATTTTAAAATGCCCTATAAGTTTTTAACCCCCGTGTGAAAAAATATCACTATAGGAAAAGAAAAGAGTGAAGGGGCCAGCCAAGTACTGTTGCAGAAAGCTGCTGATACCACTGAAATTATAACTGAAGCATTGTATTCAGAGATCGAAGGAAAAAACTTCGTCCCTTTAAGGAGAACGTTGTTCAATATAATTATCCTTTGCAAGAATACTGATCCTAAACAAGGTTTCAAGCACGCCTTAAATCAGAAAAGTGTCAGGTTTCCCAGAAAAACCTAGCCAAGGTAAAGTAGAACTTTGGTGACCTGTATCCTATAGATAAAAATACACTGCAGTGCAACTACCCGAAACAATCTTGACCAGTTTGTGAGGGACAAAAAAGTTGCCTGTTTGCTACCGAGTGAGCTATACCACAATAAAAATTCATTATTATGCTACCCTGACAAAATTGATACTGCTGCTTTATGAGCTTAGAACAGTAAAAAATTTTCGAGTGAAGGGCAATGGATGGATGGGTTGGATTGTGTAGGGCCGGTGCTCAATGAAAATTCATTATTATGGTACCCTGACAAAATTGATACTGCTGTCATTTGGGCTCAGAACAGTGCTAATTTTCGAGTGAAGGGCAATGGTAGGAGGGATAAGATCATGTAGCTTCGGTGTTCAGGGGCTACATTATTTAATGTGTACCTGATGCGAAATGAATCGACATCATTTTTGCAAGCCAAGTCTAATGCTTCGTACTATGCTGTCTCCAATGCCGATACTTCAATGTGGATGTTAAAATAATCGAATGAGGCGTGCCTCAAACTGATCTGTGAGGAAAATGGTGGCTAGACAGCCTTGTCGTGCTGAAAATTTGCAATATACCAACTTTCTACTGTATAGACTATATTTCTACTGTATAGGCTGTATGCTACTATACCCGATGTAATATTCACCTAATTAGAGAGAATTAGAGGAAGCCTGGGTCATCAGTACATTCTGCTTGAGGTTCATGATGCTATCTCTCAATGCCCATGGTCTCAACGTTCCACACTTGGGTGGAACATCAACAGGTTCACTGAGGTGCTCACCGCATGCTTAGTGTTGCTGGAATATTCGCAGGGGACTGAAAGACCAGCAGCTCAAAATGTGTTGACATAAACTATGAACATTATCGTGTCGGCTTGCAGCGTTTGTATGGCCTAGCGGAGACCTTGGTATGGAAGCCATTAGTGTACTGGTGGTCTACTAAAATCACTGAAAAGCAAAAGAAGTATCACAAGCTTCGACGTGATGCTCAAGGGGCATGAAACTATGACAAGGATGAAACTGATTGACAACATATAAAGCAGCCTAGAAATGCCTGCTTAAAATTATTAACAGCAAGGTCTAGTTGACAGTTTGACCAAGAAATTGTGGGCTCTCGGTTGCAAGCTAGTTATAGAGAAGCTTTGTGCCCTGCGCAAGCTCTGCATATATGAAGTAGCGAAGATGAGCAAGATAGTGTGGGTACAGTGGCCCGACTTGCAGCTCAGCACATTCAATGCTTGCCTGCGGGAAGTGGGTTTCTCAGTACCTTGAAAGGTAGCGAGGTTCATACTGATCAGCAAAAGATAAAATAAGAAGAGTTTGAGTCAACCGGTCGTTGAGGCAGCACGAATCGAGCATCGAGCAGCAAGAGTTTTTCGGTCGAGCAGCAAGAGTTTTTGGAGGTTTTCTGGATGTTTTTGGAGGATTTATATGAATACTGAATTTTGGAAGAAAGTGGAACTTTCCGGGGCTGCGGATTTTCGGAGGAAAAATTTTGTTCAGAATTTGTGGAGAGGAGTTAAAGCGCCTGGGCAAGGCGCGTAGTGTGAGCACAAGTGGAGTGGAGTGGAAAAAAGGAGTTGGAAACAAACGAAAACATTATTATTGAGGCTTTTTTGTTCTAAATGGACTATTTTTATTATAATATGATTATTTTGCTTTTTAGTCTTTCAACGAGTAGATAATCAGGGTCTCAGTTTCTACATCCTTTTTTCCGCAACAGTATTCTAAGTTTTTTCTTAGAATCTGTGGGTATGGGGGAAAGTAATGCATATCGGGAGCTCTCCGCTACTAAATCTAGCTTCACGCGGAAGGTGAGAAAAAACTTGCCGCGTTTCTGCGAGAAATTTGGGGGGGGGGGGGGGGGTATAAAGGAGGAGTTCATCCTCGACTTGCTTGCTAGTTGCAAAGTGCAACTGCAAGTGCTGGAGGTCTCCAGTGACATGGAGATGGATGAGGGTGGAAGTTCCACGGACAGTGGCGACGAGGTGGAGGCTATCGTAAAGCCGGAAGCCAGAAAGAAACCGATGGGGTCGCCAATGCAGGAGCCCACATCAAAGCTATCAAAGACCCTTGAAGTGTGTGAGCGGGAATTTTCCATAGCTCAAAAAGGTGACGAAAATAGGTCCCACTCGTTTCTCGGGGACCATACCCAAGCCGAGTGGAAGGCCAGGCCTAGAGGGAAATAGAAGCCCCAGCAGCAAAGCGTGGCTGCTACCAAAAAGGAGAGGGTGTCTCCCATAGTGTGGTTTTTGCTTGACCTGAAGACTTTCAGGGATAGCGTCAAAAGGGCTTGCGCACGAAACTCTGAGAAGGAGCCAGAGTTCAACGTGATGGTGAACAGCTCCTCACAAAAATGGCTGAGGATCACACCAGCCTTTTAACCTTCTGAAGTGTGCAAAGGTTGCATGCTACACCTACGCCCTTCCAGGAGAGAGAAAATTGACTCTCCTTCTAAAAGGCATGCGACGAGGATGATGTCGTGGCTGAGCTGAAGGAACATCTCGGAGAAGATATCCTCTCAGCAAAAAGATCCTCCACTATAACCTCTAGGAGGGAAAAAAAGACGCTTTCATCCTTCTTAGTTCAGTTCAAACCGGATTTTGCAGTGAAGAAAGCAATGGACATAAAGTTCGTATTGTACCAGAGGATACAACGGGAGCGTATGCAGAAAAATTGCACTACCCAGTGCTTCAGCTACCAAAAATTTGGCCACGTCGCTTCTAACTGCGGACTGGAAGTTAGATGCGTAAAATGCGACAAGCAGCATAAGTCCATGGAATGCCCAATCTCGAAGGACGAGAAAAAAGACGAGATCTTCTGGGTCAACTGCAATGCTAAGGGGAGCCCGGCGAGTTTTAGAGGTTGTCCTAAGTCAGAAGAAGTTGAAGAGAGGAGGAAGAATCTCCAAAAGAAAAAAGAGGAAAGGAGGGATTTCATCAATGCCTCTATAAAAAATACTGTACGTGAAGGGTCTCGTACTCTAGCCTTTTGCAAGGTGCAAAGAAGCAGTATACACCGGAGCCTATAGGGCAACAAAAACAGCAACCAATGCAGCAACCCCAGCAGTCGCAGAATGACTGAAATAAGGTTTCTGCACTGACCGCCAACAATTTTTCAAAAATTCATTCGAAAAGTGGACTTTTTTATCCCCTATTATAAAAAACTCGCTAACCCTCGTGAGGGAAAAGCTGCGTACTTAGAATTCGCATTCAAAGTATATTGACGTCATGAGTTCCATTAAACTCTACATTCTTAACATATGTTCACTAGCTCCACGCTATAAAAGGAATTTTGTTCAAGAATACTTGAAAGCCCATGGAACAGACTTCTTATTTATATTGGAAACAAGACTCAAAGAAGGACACAGAGTGCATCTGGGAGAATACAAGATCATCAGACGTGATGATCCAGAGGGAAGTCTTGGAGTTGCTGTGGCTCACAAACATAACCTGAAAGTCTAAAGGCAGTGCCTTCCAAGTCTGAAATATATTGAAGCAGAAATAATAAGCTCCATGCTGGGAGGGTGCATATTTGCGTTCGTGGAGATCTATGTTTGGCATAGATACTCCGTGAGGGAATTCATTGATGACTTGGAAACACTGCTTACTCTGTGCAGAAACTTCGATTTCTATGCCATGGGAGGTGATTTTAACGCGAAGCATCCCTCGTGGGGAAATATTGCATCCAATTGCTATGGAACAGCGATCTCTAACTGGGTTAAATCAAATATGGATCTCATACTGATGGCCCGAAAGAGCCTACCTTCCGCTGAAGCTCGTCAATTATTGACTTCTTCATTGTGTCTGCCAATTTGGTAAATCTCTCCCACAGTTGGGGATTTCGAGTCTGGAGTTCTTGACACCGAGTCCGACCATCTTTTGGTTGAGCAGACCTTAAGAGTGAAAAAAGGTGTGAAACTTGAGATTGCAGATCTTCAACTTTTCATTCCATATAAGCGTATCGATTAGAAAACAGTAAGTGCTGACCTTGACGGAAAATTGAACAGGATTTCGATGTATAAATCAAACAATTTTTCTATTCCTGAAATTGATGAGGGAATTGCTTGCATAAATTCAACCCTGGATACGGTCATCTCAAAGATCTTCGCTAAGAAATCTTCGACAAATTACTTTTATCGGGATTTACCGGAAAAAATCGTGGAGCTTCATCGTAGAAGTAGTCGGCTGAGAAAGCTAATCGCAAGAATCTACCACCGCAATTTAAATATGGTCAACTGGGGGTATGAACGTATTCACCTAGTGATTACGTCTCTAAACCGAATGATCTCAAGGAGAATCTCGACTTTTGCTAACGAGCAATTTGAGCAGCCCCTAGAAAGTATCAAACTAGGCTCCTGTAGGTTTCATCACATCAGTAGGATAACGGGCAGCAAAAGGCTGCCTGGGGTCCTCACTTATAGTGGATCCATGCTCATAGACGACAAAACCATCGCTGTCTCTATCGCCAAACATTTTTCGAAAGTTCTTCAAGGAGAAAAAGCAAGTGAGGACTCTTCCGTTACTTCATTAGTGAGCAGCACCACAACGAATTTCGACAGGGACAATGAGAAATTGTACTTGAATCGGTTCTCTGATTCAAATCCCTCCGACGCATCTACTGGCCATAGTCTGTTTGTCAGCCCTGAGAAGCTCACTTTGTTGGCACTGGAGCGAAATTCCAAAAAATCAGCAGGGGCTAATGGAACCTCCAATTAGGAGAAAAAGCAAGTGAGGACTCTTCCGTTACTTCATTAGTGAGCAGCACCACAACGAATTTCGACAGGGACAATGAGAAATTGCACTTGAATCGGCTCTCTGATTCAAATCCCTCCGACGCATCTACTGGCCATAGTTTGCTTGTCAGCCCTGAGAAGCTCACTTTGTTGGCACTGGAGCGAAGTTCCAAAAAATCAGCAGGGGCTAATGGAGCCTCGAATTAGATGCTTAAAAGGCTTCCTCATATTTTCTTTGTTCTCCTCGCGATCATCCCAAATAACTGCATTAACATTTGCTACTTCCCTCAGCAATGGAAATGTGCAAAAATATTCGCAATACCCAAGAATTCGGGCAGTACTGACGTAGTCGATACTCGTTCGATTTCGTTGCTTTCAAATATTGGTAGGCTGCTTGGGAGGATAATACTTGAAGGCATCATACAATTCTCTGCCGGGGTAAGAATTGTGGCGGAAAGACCATTTGGCTTCACAAAAGTTCACTCTAAGGTGGATGCTATGACCGTGTTCCAAGCCAATATAACAAGAAGCTGGCGCAACAATAAACTTGTTGTTGCTTGCCTGATCGATGTAGCAAAAGCGTTTGATTCTATATGGATCAATGGGCTTCTTTACAAAATGATAAATCTTGGCTTTACGGCCCATATTGTGAAAATTATAGGCAGCTTTATGAGAGGACGAACTGCCTTTGCAGTGGCTGGTGGAGCTAGTTCAGACCCATTTAGTATTGACCCGGGGATCCCACAGGGGTCTATTTTAGGCCTATTTCTTTTCAACATATTCACCTCTGACGTCCCGGGCGTAAGAGATGAATATAAGCCTGGAATCCAGGTGAACCTCTTCGCTGATGACTTGTTAGTGTGGTCATCTGAGCACGATTCGCGCTTTGCTAGAATGCGGCTCCAAAGATATTTGGAATCTGTTATTGTATATCACCAGAAATGGGTAATCAAGGTAATTGCAAAGAAAAGTGAATTAATTGTGTTCAAAGATCCCCACAAAAACTTTGGCCGTCGTGCAAGAGGCATCTCTGACTCCAGGATTAACTTGAATGGGCAGATGGTGCACTGCTCAAAGCAAACGAAGTACTTAGGGGTAGTTTTCGACAGAGAAGCTACCTTTAGTGCTCACGTTGATAATATTTTGAAAAATGTGACTTATGCATACCATCTTCTTTTATTTCTTTTCAGGAAACATTTGACAGTGAGCCAGCGAGTCAATATTTTGGCCTTTAAAACCTAGATTCGTCCGATCATCATATATGTGGTGATTATATAGACTGAAGCTCCAGGATCAAATTGGGGCAAGATAGTATTCGTGGAGCGAAAAATGCTTCGGGCTTGCACAGGACCATACAGACGGGAGGACAGATGGTCTTACCCCAACAAGGTGCTGTACCAGGAGACAGGAATGGAGCCGATAAAATCGTATACTGAAAAGCTTGCGGAAACGGGAATCACACGAGCCAAGGAGCACAAGGCGGGAGTTGTCAGGAAAGCGACGAAGAACCGTTCCATGGACGCAGCGAATGAGTTGTTTCTAAGGTAGTCTTAAGGAAATAATGTACTTAATTTTAAGTATATCAAATTTAAAATTTTAAAACTAGTTGTTAGAGCAGATGATGTTTACAAACTTCTTTTATAATCGATTAATGTATGATAATATTGTGGGTGTCAACATTTTAATGTTTTCTTTTACCAAGAAATTAATATCATAATGTAATTAAAACAAATTATTATTGAACTCCGGGAGAAAACCTAAGGCACAATCCGCATGTTCATTGTTAGGTTAAGCTTTTGATGAATTGCATATATGTAAAAAATGAAAAATCACCAAATAGAGATCTTGAACTGATCAGTAAGAGTAAGGGCAATCCTTGACTATTGTTTACATACCGCCCATAATGCATGCTAGACACGGCTGGGAAAGTGCTAAAGAAACCTACCGAGAGAAGACTAAGTGAAACTCACTACTGAAAACCTATCTTCCTGACAATATAGTTTTAGAGCAAAATACTCCACCTTTGATGCAATTGCAGAGGTGGTAAGTACGGTCCAAAAGGTGGAGGCTCATAACCATTCAAAGCGATGGGTAGTGCTGCTACTTACACTTGATGTCGCCTTCAATTCTATTATTGTATATAATCGAAAGTTCTGGATACGCTGAAAAACTTGATATGGCTCATAGCCGTATCAAGCAATGCTTAGTGCTGCTACTGATATTCGGAAATCCTTTAACCCCACTAAATGCGTAGATATGCCGGATATGCTGAAACTCCCTTTTCAAGTTCCTGAATATCTGCGGCTTCTGAGGGACTGCCTTAAGGACCAAAGCCTGCTTTACAATACGATGCAGAACTGATAAATAATGGAAGTGAAATGGGGTGTTGCTCAAGGATCTATCCTAAGTCCAGACCTGTAAAACTTATCATACAATGAGCGACTCAGACTAGCGCTGCCATATTGGCAATGCAAATGATGTTGTGGCTTTAGATCCTAGATGCACCATCAAATATGCTAACGTGTCGGCTGAAAAACTGGATAGCTGTTTGTGAATACATTCTAGCACTGGATAAAAATTTCCAGAGCAAGGTAATTAGTATTGGGGAAGTATTTGAATAATTGAAACCATCAGTAAGATGTATGGGGTTGCTGATCAACTCAAAGATGAGTTTGACTGAGCAAATTGAGGAAACAACCCCTAAAGGTCTCTCAGACGCTTTGGCTCTGAGCTGACCCTAGCTCGACCTAAGCCATTAAAATTTTTGGTAAGGTCCTTAAAGTTGTTGCTACTATATGGAGCAGGATAATGTATCGACGCTTTAACAAGGAGCTGAAGTGAAAATGCTTAGCACAAGTATGGAAAATAGGAGCACTGAGAAGCGCATCTCTTTACCTGATTGTCTCAGATTGAGTAGTACTAGTCATCATACGTGTGACACCTGTCTCCCCCCCCCCCCCTCTAAGAGAGCACTCAACTATCTATCTGCGTTGAAATAAAGACACGAGGGAGACAGTTTTTTGCAAGAAGAGGTAATGCTCAATCAATTATTGGCAGTGGTCTTCGGTAAACAGAACGAAGGAAAAGTGAATAGCACGCCTCATACCTGAACTACGACCATGTCTCAATTAAACGCATGGTGAACCTGACTTTTATCTGACCCAGTTCTTGAGTGAACATGTGTGTTTTCACTCTTACTTGCGCAAGATTGGTAAGTCACCATCCCGTACTATACGTTTTGGGCAAGAGATGGAGACAATGCCCGTCACGTGTTTGTTTGATAGCAAGGGAGCTTTTCCCAAATAGTCTAATCGGGGAGACGCACATAATGCTCGGACGAACCTAGAAGATGAAAATTGTCCATAACAATCCCTTTTGCTCCATCTCTTGTAACTGCAAAAGGGATCCTCAAACTTGCAGGCACCTACAGCGTAGTCAATTGAGGCTTAGCTTAAAGGAATGTGTCAAAATGTTTCAGGCTAGGTTATCAGCCTGACAGGATAGGTTTTTAGTGAATAGTGAATGGAAGTCCTGCATTCAAGGCATCAATAATCTTCACCACCTAACAATAGTAAACGTTAAGTGCCCAGAATGCCAATAACTGCAAATACACCTACAGCTCTGCTACCAAATCTTACGTACACTTCCTTTTAGTTGCTGGTGACTTTGAATTTCTGTTAAAGATGAACATAAGAGGATGACCGCAAGACTTCCACGCCAAGGTAATAACTACGCCACTGGCATGGAGGCTGAGTGACGAACTGATTCACAATCCCTGAAAACTCTACTGTCAGCCAATTTTTACTCGAATAAAACGTACCAGATAAAGCCAATAATTTTCAAATAACTGCAATATGGATTTTTAATTTTCAGTCAAGCTCACTGCTGGCTTAGGCTTATAGCCATCCATCTTTCCCTTTTTCTCCGTTAAAATGATTTAAACGAAACGACCATACCGTTTCAAAAATTGACTACGCTATATGAGTACAATCACCTCGAAGGTGTAGAATTAATTCACTCTTATTGACACCCTACTTTCCTTTGAAATTGTTTAAGTCATTTTAAAGTTTTAATTAATTAGATCGGTCGGTGAGTTTCTTTTTTGCACTGTGAAATAAGTCCGGTACACCATGAAATCTTTTCACATTGGGCAAAATCATTGGGGAAATTAGTTGGAAATTTAAATACATCCACAACTAACAATATTTCCTTCCTATTCAGTTTTACCACGTTCCGACCATAAGTTCGTATGTTTTTAATTTCCTTTCTTTGTAATTTGACCAGCAAGGAAAGGACGATGGAAAATTCTTTGATGTAATTTAACTGGGTGAAACTTTCTTGTTTGCTCGCTCTAGCGAACGTTAAATATGGTGTGAAAGTTTTTTCTCATAAAAGGGTTGAGGGTACTGAAGGTTCGCTTCAATGAAGTTATAATTTTAAGGTTTATGAAGAACTTTTAATGGCTGTTCCTGTAATGTGCAAAGATAATTGAGTGGAGAGAAAAATCGAGGACTATGTTTAACGAATAATTAGTCCTTTATAATTGTTGAATCGATTAAAAAGTAAATTCATTCAATTTTTGTATAATTTTTCCTTGTTTTTGATTATCTGTAATTGTCGACATTTAAAGACTGGACTTATTTTATATCTCAGGAAAGTATTGATTTTTATTCAAGTAATAAAATTTGCGGAATTGCTAGAAAAACGAGTATTTAAGATATGAAATTTACTTTATAAAGGTTAGTTTGGTACATACTCTGCCTTGAGCGTTTTTATTGGTTTGATATTTATCTTTAGAGAAGAGAATTCAAATGTATTTTCCCAGATTTCACAGAAAATAACTTATTTTAAAATTATGCAACTAACTTGCATCAGTGAATAGTTGATTAAAATTAGTTGTAATGATTTAATGCAGCACCAAATTCAATAAAATATCAAAATGATGCATTAATAACTATAAAAATGATAAAATCTGGAGTTAATCAGTACAAGCTTTTACAATAGTTTACAGTTCAGGCTATTTGCAAATATTTTACATTCGATGTATCTATAAAATTTTGTTTAATGAATCTGTGCATAAACATGCACAATTATTAAAGCCAATTAGAATAATTACACTCATTTAATTGTAAATTTTACCTTCTTTAATTCTTACTTTGCACACACATTTCACCACATTCATGGGTCATTGCCTGAATTGTCGGACAGAAACAAATATTTCATGCAATGACCGATGAATAAAGATTCGTAGGCATCATTATTGATCAAGCATGTTTGGTTTTTAAGCATTTTGTTAGGATATAAATAAGAGTATTATAGTGAATAAAATTATTGCTTGTTTATCATCAAGTAACGTTGGTTGTGGTTTTCATTGTCGAATTCTTTGTTTTGTGATATAAAACAAGTTTGATACAAAACTAGTGATACAAAACATTGTTGTATTTTTGTATCTAGTGGTAGACCCGAGTTGGACAGCGAACACAAGTTTGAGCTCTTTTCAGCTCCACTATTTACTCTTGAAGCTTTGTTAATTTTCATCTTTATTTACAGATAAAGAAAAAATGGAGTCTCTGACATCTTCACCATCAGCTGCTGGACAAGCAATGGAAAGATACCTAACCAACTTCCACAAGGATTCGAAATCTCGAGAGAACAAACGATATTTTGAGAATTGTCTTCATAAGTTGGAGCCGGATTGGGCAGCCTTTCAATCAAGATACGCAGAAATTCAACTGTTGCGATCTGTTAACAAGGATCATGCTTATTTCAAGGAAAATTTCCCAGTCCAGATGAAAGAGGTGTATGCGGAGCTAAAGGGCAAGTTACAAGATGCATTGCAAGAATTGGAAATATCACAACCAATTTCTCCTTCCAAAAAACGCATCAACAAGCAACTCGCAGTAATTGCTACGCTGAACCAAGCGATAAAATTGGTCAGCGATTTGCTATTAGAAAATTTAAATCGTTCGACCCCGTTTTGCCAACAGCATTTGTCTACGCTGACAAGTTATTGACAAACTATTTTCAGTGCTCATCACGAGCTTGCATCTGAGGGAACTGATTACGACACAGGACATGTTTCATTACTGGAAAAGAGTTACCAGGCCACAGTGATAAAACTGTTGGAGATTATGGATGCAAATGGCTCCTTCTCTAATAACAATTGTCAGCCTGATTCCACAGTGAAATTGCCAAAAATTTCTATTCCCACCTTTTCAGGAGACTATTTAAAGTGGTATTCATTTTCAGAGTTGTTTAAGTAGATGATCGACGGACAAGCCCTACCAGATACCCTAAAGCTCTTCTATTTCCGAGCAAGCCTGGAACGAGAAGCCAGTCGCTTGATTTACCGTCTTCCTGTCACTGGCGAAAACTAGAGAACTGCGTGGGAAATCTTGTGTACCAGGTATGAACACCAACGCCCTATTCTAGCGGCGTTTTAAAGTAGTATTTTAAGCATCCCAGTTGCGTTTGCAGAAACTGCAATACATTTAAAACGATTGCATGATACCATCAAAGAATCACTTTGTGGTATTGCAAATTTAGGTATAGAAACCACTAGTTGGGATTCGATTATTGTCCATTTGCTTCTTCAGAAAGTTGACAAGGAAACCCATCGTCTCTTTGAACAATCTCTGAAGAATCCAATCCATAGCTTGATACGCTTTTAAATTTCATTGAGACAAGATTTCAACTTTTAGACAATCCTTTTGACAGTATAGCAAAGAAAAATGAGAAAAGACAGTCCACTTTCTTGAGCACAATGAAAAAAAGCCCATGCAGCCTTTGCAAAAAGTAGTGCAACAATTCACGCCAGTGTTCCAAGTTCCTCCAACTGTCTGCAAAAGATAGACTAGGGGCTATCAAAAAATTACAGCGGTGTCTTGATTGTCTTCAAAGTGGACACACATTAAAATATTGTCCTTCACGGAATTGTTTTAAATGTAACAAAAGACACCACACTTTATTACATTTTGATTATGAATGTAGTCTCTCACTAACGGATTGTCAAGCATCAGACACACAACTTGCAACAGCGTCCTCTAGCGTTATGTAAGCGTTAAGTAAGTTATGTATTCTTTGGCACTGCTATGATCAAAATTAAAGGCAAAGACGGTACCTATAAAACAAGTAGAGTGATTTTAGACTCTTGCCCACAACTCAACTTTATAACAGAGAAGTTGTTTCATAAACTTGGTTTTAAAGGTTGTTCTCAACCTGTTAAAATAAGCGGCATAGGTGGATCAAAATTAAACACCCAGGGGAGAGTTACTTGAACCATCCAATCTCGAGTTAGTGATTTCAGAACGATAATCGAAGCAATTATTATTCCTAAGATAACATCATATCAACCCAGTCATAGTTTGGATACAACAGCTTGGCCTATTCCTAACAAAATTGAGTTGGCAGACTCAGAATTCAATATTCCTCATCGAGTTGACATTATATTAGGAGCAGACATCTATGCGGATATTATGGCTTCTGATTAGATAAGGTTTTCACCAAATTTGCCGCCACTTCTTGTGTGCGGATGGATAATACTTGGAAAGGCCAAGTGTGACCATCAGCCTTTATCGTTCACAAATGAACGATACTACCGATAGTCTGGACTTGCAGCTCGAGAAATTCTGGGAGCTCGAAAATATTCAATACAGGGCTAATCCACTGACCAATGCCGAAGAAGAGTGCGCAAATCATTTCTACCAAGCTGTTAAAAAACCCACGAAGGGTAGTTTAAAGTAAAACCCCCCTTGAAACAAGCATCCATTGATTTAGGTGTCTCAAAAAGGGTTGCTGTTTGTCGGTTCTTTAGTCAAGAGAGACGACTGCAACAGAATTCGGACATAAGACAACAATACACGTCATTCATGGATGAGCCACTACATCTTCGCCATATGGAGCCTGTTGAACAAAAGTCCCTTGCACAAAATTATTTTTTCCTTCCCCACCACTGTGTGCTCAAACCTGATAGCACTACAACAAAATTAAGGGTAGTGTTTGATGGTTCCTGCAGATCTTCGAATAATAAAGCCTAGAACGATACTCTAATGGTCGGCCCAGCAATTCAAGATGAACTATTGTCAATCCTGTAACGCTTCCGGCTCCATAAAAATGTTTTCACCGCAGATATAATGAAGATGTGCTGCCAAATATTAGTCCCCCAGATGATCGTAACTTTCAACTTATCGTTTGGAGAGACGATTCTACCAAAGAATTGAAAGTTTACCGGTTATGCACAGTAACGTATGGTACATCCAGTGCTCCTTACCTCGCAACTAAAGTATTGCAACACCTAGCAATTGAAACGATAAAAAACTATCCACTGGATGCCAAAACAGCACTCCGCGACTTTTGCGTGGATGATGTCATCACAGGTTCTAATAAATCAGAAGAGGCTTTACAAATACCACTTAGAAGTATACTTCTCAATGGAAGATTTGAGTTGCATAAATGGTGCTCAAACCATTCGGCATTGCTTCAATCAATCCCCAAAAACCAACGAGAGACTATGCCATCTTTTGACGCAGAGGACGAACTCGTAAGTTTATCCCCACAAGATGAAGTAACAAAACGTTCCATCCTTTAAGATGTGGCTCTTATCTACGGATACAAAACTGACCCCAGAGATGGAATCGAAATGGATGAAATTCAGGCAACAACTCCAACAATCCAATTCTTTCACAATTCCATGATTCGTCTTATCAGACAAACCAACTTCAAAAGTACACTTGCGTGGATTTTCGGATGCAAGTGACAAGGCCTATGGAGCTGTGATATACATACAATCTATCCACAAGAACTTCTACATCTGTCATATTTTGTGTGCAAGGTCATCAGTGGCCCCAATTAAGAAAATTGAGCGCACCTTAACTTAAACTGTGTGCGGCCCAATTGCTGATCACCTTAATGTAGAAAGCCAAAAAATCAATGTGTATCCAAGTAGATCAGACTCACTATTGGATAGATTCAACCATAAATCTATCCAGAATTAACGCTTCTTCTTCTAATTTCAAAAACTTTCATAGTGAATAGAATATCGTACATCTAGGAACATACTCAAAGTCTCCAGTGGAAATGCGTTCCTACAGAAATCAACCCAGCAGATATTCTATCTAGAGGTGAAACTCCAAGCAAACTTCTTTCATCAACTATGTGGTTTGACGGACCAGACTTTCTTAGGGGTTCATCTGCTCAGTGGCCGGAAATGCCAATCAAACAACCATACGACGATTGTGAGATTCAAAATGATTAAAACTGCACTCGTAGCACAAGCTTCAGCACCTGCTTTGGAATCAATAAACCATAGGGATTCATTTAAGTTTTTAAACCACACCATGGCTTACATCTTAAGATTTACTGAAAGCCTCAAAAACCTCGGTCAGAACGCGAAACGGGTCTCCTAAAGCAAAGAGAAATTAGAAACTCACTATATACTTTATTTTGAAGTATTCAAGCATCCACTTTCAGTAATGAATTAAAGCTGCTGAAAAAGACACCAATTTTGCCTATAGAAAACCGCTTGAGTCTAATGAAACCCTACATAGATGAAGAAGGTCTCATTCGAGTTGGCGGAAGAATTCAGAAATCAAAAGTAGATGACGATGCAAAACACCAGATCTCGTTAACTCACTCTAACGGTTTCGTCAAGCTACTAGTGCAGGAGCTTCATCAAAAGCACTTACACGTTGGACATCAAGAGCTACTTACTATCGTAGGACAACAATTCTGGCCCCACAGAGCCAGACAGCTGGCAACGAATATTGTGAGCACGTGCATACGATGCTACAAGGCCAAACTATAGCTCTTGGAACAAATAATGGGTGATCTTCCAGCAGAGCGTATCCAACCTTTCCGTCCGTTTAAAACCGTTAGCATTGACTTTTGTGGTCCAATATACATCCATTATAAGATACGAGGCAAGACACCTACAAAATCCTATATCTCAGTATTCATATGTTTTTGCAACAAAACTGTACACTTGAAATTAGTCGAATTTATCAAAGGACGCAATTTTAGGAGCTCTTTAGCGATTTATAGCAAGAAGAGGCAGTCCAACCAAAATATTTTGCGACAGCGCAACGTATTTCGTTAGAGCAAAATCCGAATAAAATGAGTTACAGGAACTTATTAAAAATCCGAACCTCCGTCTAGATATTATCCAATATTGTTCAGATGAGCAAATCGAATGGACGTTTATTCCGCCTAGATCTCCTCATTTCGGTGGTTTATGGGAACCAGCAGTGGAGGCTGCAAAATACCACTTGAAACGAGTAACTAGTAGTAAATCACATACATGCGAAGAGTTGAATACTATTTTAAGTGAAACAGAAGCAAAACTGGACTCTAGACCCCTCATTTCTTTATCTAGCAATCCCAATGATCTTCAAGCTCTCACTCCTGGCCACTTCTTAATTGACGAGCCCCTAACAAATTTTCCTAACCCAAATACTCCCAACAAAAACATTTCTTTATTAAAAAGGAAAGAACAAATCAAAGCCTGCCAGTGGGAAATTGGAATAGATGGAGCAAAGAGTATTTACAGCATCTACAAATTACAACTAGATGGAGAAGCACAGTATCATCGCTACGTCTTGGAACCTTAGTTCTTCTCAAAGATGATAATGCATTACCGTTAAAATGGGCCTTAGGAAGAATAGTCGCCGAACATAAAGGTTCTGACGGTCACATCAGGGTTGCTGACGTCAAGACTGCACATGGAGTCCTTCGAAGAGCTATTCACAATCTTTGCCCATTGCCATTAGAAGATGCCGTTGACAAACTAAAAGATCAAGCTCCAACAGCTGTTAAAACCACAACAACTTCTCGTGAAAATAGCACCAACCAATCAGTACTCTTAACAAATACTGGTGTAACCAAAACTAAACGCAAAATACAATCAATTAACACTAATTGGCTATTCAACTCAACCCTGTATCATCGCGCAACAGATTAGCGATATCGAAATGTTCCAGGAACTATCAGCAAAGAGCCTCTCTAACCCGAAAAAGACAAAAAAGCTCACCATCTTAATCTCTCATAGCTTTAGCACTACTTACGCTATTTGTTCCATCTATCATAGGAGCGTCTACCACGTATGCATACGCTGAAGATGGTATAATAAAATTAACACCCTTCAACTCAGGAAAGATTGCCTACTTTTAAGAAATCTCTCAGGTTTCAATGATTACTGAGCACTGGAACAGTATCGTATATTACAATATGCGAAACTACTGGATCGGGTTACACAATATTCAGGTCCAGGAAAAAAGACTTAGAGAAATCTGTGACAATCTCAATTCTGGATGAAATAAACAATGTTCGCTACTCGCAATCCGATTTCAACTAAGAGTGGACAAATTCCAGATTAAGAATGACTTACTACTGATCAAAGAAAGCAGCATCGATAGACATAAGCGATCACCATTTGATTTCATCGGCACAATCAGCAACGAATTTTTTTGGCCTATTATATCAACAATATGCAGTTGAGATATCATCAACAATCGACAGAACATCTACCGACGATAATCATTTACTTTGACTTATCAAAAACCACACATTATTTATTGACTGGACAATGAATTTTTTTTGAGACAGAGACTTCTTTAATAAACAATTAAGAACAGGAAACGACTACATGGAACCCTTCTTACAAACAGTGAATTCTACAAACAAGGTCCTTAATGAACAACAGATCCGTTCCACGTTCAATACTCTCACCATACACCTCGTTCCCGTCATGGAAGCTGACGAACACACACAATCATTGCTTTTTAACAGTGTGACTGATAGCCGAAACGGAAAGATCACCCTTCAATTCTCTCTTCGAATCAATTATCCAACAAAATTCGAATAATAAGAGAGCACATACCAACCACGTTAACCATTCTCAGACACTCCAGGGATAAGGCGTTAGCTCAACTATACATGCTTATGAGCATTGAAGCAAGAATCTCGACAGACAGAACAATTTTTAAGACCACCTACCATTAATAAAGAATGAAATTTATCAGTTATTCAAGATTATCCCACTAACTTTCGAATTGAATTCAAGGAACGTTCAAATTCAAACCAGCTCTAACTTTTTGGCGTTAACACTCCACAGCGACTACTATTACCTACTCTTAGATGAATAGCTTAATCGCTGCTTTATAGACTTCACACATTCTTTACAAAGGATGCCCCTGGCGTAATGCAGCAAAAACTCCTAGTGCAATAGAAAATAATTTCCGGCTACGACTTCAAAAACGGCGATCGTACTGAAACCACTCGTTTCATAGCTAGAATTATTGCACTCATTTAATTGCAAATCTTACCTTCTTTACAGTCATGGGTCATTGCCTTAAGCTATTTTGCATAAAACATTATTTCATGCAATGACCCATGAATGTTAAAGTCATTTAATATTTTTAACGCATATGCACAATTTTAATTCTTACTTTGCACACACATTTCACCACATTCATGGGCCATTGCCTGAATTGTCACATGCAATTGTAGGGCACTGCCGTGCTATGTGCTGCCACCTGGATGTCACGTCATATAATTTGCAATAATGTTTTAGATATAATTTAGATTTAGATTTTTATGTTTGAGACGCCATCGCAACCTGTCGATATTTTATAATAAACTTAAGTTAGTAGTAATAATCGTGTTTTCATTACTACATTGGTGACCTCGTGCAAAACTAATGAAACGCGCAATATGCCTAACTCTCCAGACATTAAAACCTATCCCGTGACACCCGAAATTCCGCGTCGTTCATTTGAAAACGTTTTAGGAAATATTGAATCACTACAGACGCTTAAGCTGCCGCCATTTTGGCAAAGACGGCCAACTTTGTGGTTCGTGCAAGTTGACGCACAATTCGCGACTCATAAAGTGTTAAGTGATGCTAACCGTTTTAACGCGATAATTTCATCAATCGATTCTGCCATTTTGGAGCAAGTTGCCGATATTGTGGGATCGCCGCCTACATTGGACGCATATGCAGCATTAAAAAATGCGCTTACATCTCGCTTCACAGACTTGCCTTAAAAAGCGTTAACAAAAGTGCTCACGGACTTAGAACTTGGTGATAAAAGACCATCTCAACTGTGGCGCAAAATGAAATCTCTCGCAGGAAACCAGCTCGGGAAAAGATGCTGTGCGTGCTCTTTGGCTATGTCGCTTACCACCGCGAGTGCGTGCAATATTGACAGTGACTTCTGAAATTGGAATCGAGCGGAAGCGGAATGGCCTCGATAGCCACCGTCGGGAATAGTGCATCAAGCGTTAACGATGATCTACGAAATGAAATTGCGTCTCTCACAAAAAGGCTTGAAGCGTTTGAAATGCGCAACTCACGCAGAAACAATTCACGTTTGTCCTACCGCCGGAAACAAAACCAATCGCGATCTCGTTCGACACAAAAGTGTCGAAAACCGTGCACTTTCGTGACGGACGACGGCCAATACCAAAACCACCTACTCATAAGAGAACGTCGCAGCGGAACTCTATTTTTGGTCAATTCCCCCTGAAAAACACTGCATTCGTAAAACACCAGCGCCTCTAAAGCTACACGCAGCAAACAACACCGTGATCACCACATACGGCGAACAAGTGATGGATCTCGATTTTGGATTACGACGCCCGATGAAATGGTTCTTCACAATCGCAGACGTAGCACGTCCAATTTTCAGTGCAGACTTTCTTCGTAAATTCAACGTATTGGTGGATTTAAGGAACAAACACCTGGTGGATGGCAACACACAACTCTCTACTCTCGCAAAACTTGGGTACATACGAAGAGTTGAATACTTTTTTAAGTGAAACCGAAGCGATAATGGATTCTAGATTCCTCACTTCTTTATCTAACAATGGCAACACGCAGCTCTCTACTCTCGCAAAAGTTTGCAAGGATTCAGGAAAAATCACAAATTTAGCCCAGGATAATCAATTCTGCGAGCTGCTATCAACATACGCTGAAGTCAGATCCTCCTCAAATTTCAACAGTTCTCTGCCGCACAATATCTGCTATCGAATACTCACAACAAGTGCACCAATAGCTGAATGAATGAGACGTCTTCCACCAGAAAAGTATGCAGCTGCCAAATCGGAATTCGACTACATTGTCTCGATGGGAATTTGCCGTCCATCTGACAGTCCTTGGGCCAGTCCATTACATTTGGTCCAGAAAAAATCTGGATATTAAAGACCATGCGGTGACTATCGTCGCTTAAATTCGAAAACGAGTCCCGATCGTTATCCCATCGCTCACATCGAGGACTTTGCGAATCATCTGTACACCAAAGCAATTTTTACCATTTTGGATTTGGAGCTCGCATATCACCAGATTCCGATACATCCTGTTGATATACCAAAGACTGCAGTCATCACGCCATTTGGATCATTCGAATTTTGTCAAATGACTTTCGGCTTACGGAACGCTGCGCAAACGTTTTAAAGAATTTATCGACACCGTTTTGCGTGGACTGAAATTCTGCTACGCCTACCTCGACGATATACTTATAGCATCAAAGAACCTAAAGGAGCATCACGTACATCTGCAGGAAGTTTTTCAACGATTGAAGGCATATGGCGTCAAAATAAATACACCCAAGTGCGTTTTCGGAGCAAAGGAGGTAAAGTTTTTAGGCTACTCAATTTCGAGTGAAGGAACCAAACCCTTACCGGATCGAATAGCAGCCATTACGGATTTCAAGCAACCTAAAAATCTTTTGGAGCATCGCACTTCGAACTTCCGGAGCGGGTGTTCCAGCGCCTGTATATAGATCTCATCGGTCCGTACCCTCGCTCAACTCCGGGATACACGGGAGCTGTCGTGGTCTTGGACCACTTGTCCGAATTTCCGATTGTGGAACCACTTCGAAACCTGCACACCGGCCCCATAGTCAGTTTTCTGGAAAATTGCGTTTTCCATATATTTGGAGTACCGGAGAAGCTGGTCTCCGACAACGGAGTTCAGTTCACCTCGTCTAGATTTCGGGAACTAATGGAAAAGTATGGCATTACGCATCAGCGGACTGCTGTTTATTCTCCGCAAGCCAAGGCGTCCGAGCGGTTGAACCGCACCCTCATAGCCGCCATTCGGGCCTACGTCCAACCGGATCAGAAAGATTGGGACTGCAGGATTTCCGTCATCACCTGTGCCCTGCGTTCGTCTTATCACTCCACCACAGGCATCTCTCCATACTTTGCCGTGTTCGGCCAGCATATGATCTGCCACGGAAACTCGTACCGGCTATTGCGGCAGTTGAAAGGTTTGGAAGACCCAATAGTGGTGCTGGAGCCGCACGAGAAACTCCAAATTCTACGAGAACAAATCCGGGAGAGGATTGAAGACAGTAGACGGGTGGGGGAGGAGCGGCACAGTACTTAGGAATAATCAATTTCTATAGGCGATTCTTGCAGAATGCAGCAAACGTACTTGCTCCCCTAAATTCTTATTTGGGTGATAAAAAGTCAAAAGACAAAGAGCTGATTATTTGGAACGAAACAACGAAGAAAGCGTTCGAGGAAAGCAAAACGATGATTGCAAATGCCGCATTATTGGCTCACCCTAACGACGGAGCTGCTTTGATTCTTCAAACCGACGCACCGGAAGTAGCCATTGGTGCTGTTTTGGAGCAAAAACAAGGTGATTCTTTTCGAAAAAATCAAACCCAGCGCAGTCAAGATATAGCACGTATGACAGGGAGTTACTAGCTATTTACGAGGCTGTGAAATATTTCAGGTTCATGCTCGAAGCAAGAAATTTTTCGATTGAGACTGACCACAAGCCTTTAACTTTCGCCTTTTCACAACGTTCGAATAAAGCTTCTCCACGGCAAATGCGACAATTGGAATTCGTTAGCCAATTCTCGACGCAAATTTTCTACGTTAAAGGCTCACGGAATTTCGTTGCTGACGCATTCTCCAGAATCCACGCTTTCACGGAATTCAAAACTCCAAGTGCAGAGGATATCGCGAAAGAAAAAGCTTACGATGAAGAGCTGCAACATCTTCTTAATGCGAACACTTTGCTAAAGCTAAAACAATTTCCATTAGGAGATGGGAATATTTTATTCTGCGATGTATCAATGGAAAATCCAAGACCATATATCCCAAAGAGTCTAAGGAAGTCCTTGTTCGAGATAATTCATGGATTATCACACCCAGGCGGAAAAGCCACGTGCAAACTTGTCTCCAGCAAATATGTGTGGCCTGAAATGAATAAGGAAGTAGCAATGTGGACTAAAAACTGCGTAGCATGTCAGCGATCTAAAGTTCATCGACACGTGACTCTTACCCCGCAAAATTTTCCAACGACGGATCGCCGCTTCCAACACATACACGCAGACATTGTTGGTCCGCTTCCATCGTCCTATGGATACACCTACATATTCACGGTAATAGATCAGTTTTCTCGATGGCCCAAAGCAATTCCGTTAGAAGACATCTCTGCAGATACAATAGCTTCAGCATTCTTCACAAACTGGTTGGCAAGACTCGGAGTAACTGAAACAATAACCACCAACCAGGGAACTCATTTTGAGTCTGCATTGTTCCAAGCCATGTTATAGTTTATCGGCAGCAACAGGATTCGAACCACAACGTATCATCCCGCTTCTAATGGAATGGTTGAAAGGTTTAATCGTTCCTTGAAAGCCTCAATCATGTGCCACGAATCGTCACATTGGATTGACGTTTTGCCACCAGTGCTCTTAGGATTAAGGACATCTCTCAAAGATGACATCGAATGTTCAGCTGCGGATATGTGCTAAGGGTTGTACTTACGTGAAGGACTGCAGCGATGCTCTGCTGCCTCGGCAGAGGAAGGTGTCGGTTTCTGCCGAGAAAGCCCTCGTCCGGAGACGCGTGAATGCGCTGGCAGGCTAGCATTGCGGTGTCGTGGGGCGGGTTCGTTTCCCCGGCACGAGGACTCACTACAAAACAATTTCGCATTCACGAATTGTCTTCAGAGATCAAAAGAAAACGACCGAAGTCGCAAAGTTGTAGATAACCTCACCGAAGGAATTATGACTTGTTACGAGAACAAGTGAAACCTGAAAAGAAAGGCGAACTTGGGGTGACCTCGTCTTTACCCAAATAAATTCAGGGCCCACAAATGAAAGAGGGGCAACCGGGTGGTGGTGGAGCCCCTTCATACCCACCCAACCGGAATAAATCCATTGATAATTTGTTGAAGTGGCCAGGTATTCCTCTTCTGAGTGGAAAACTCATACAACTTGAATTGTATGAACCTTCCCATCAGAAAGGGAGTACCCCGGTGACCAATTTATGTCATAGAATTATACAATTGAATTGCATAACTCTATGCCATAAAAAGGCACTTTGCTTGGGCCACTCAACCCATAAAGTCACCTGAAACAGAAAGGATTATCAGTTACCCGGTGGCTGGCTCATGTTTTGGGGTGGAAGCCTGCCACCGTACCGGGTCCTATACCCGGTCAGAAAAACCGGAAGGGAAAGGCCGATTTTAAGTTTAATTCATCATTTTTTTATATTTTTTTCTTTAATAAATATTATATATTTTCGTGTAGATTTTACTACTATTTTACTTTTTATACCATTTATTATATTACTTTGCCCTTAAATGATTTACGTTATCAGTTTTTTTTTTGTTTTTGTTGTAAATTGAACAAACAAAAAAAATAATTTTACAGGGAGTTATAGACTAGATTATCAGTTAAATATTTTATATCAAGGCTAGAATTCATGTCAATCATTTAGAAAAGGACAAGACAAACTTTCAAATACGAACAAATGAGAATGAACACATCTAAAAACGATGTCTTGTCGATAGTTTTATCATAACTATTTGTTTTCGAAACTTTTTTTTTTTAAAAAAGCAACAACAATAACAAAAAATGTCGAATTATAATTATGAATTCGACAATATTTTAAAGCATTGAAACGAGAGACATACAAAATGCAGATACGGTGGATTGAAAGTTTGTCTTTGTTTTAATTAGTCTTTCAAAAGTATGGCATGTAAAAAAAATTTAACGAATTCTTCTTGGAATTAACGAATTCAACTTGAATTGAAAGCATATTTCTATACGTACAATGGCAAACTAGATTGTGAACATATTCAAAGTGGTATTCAACCAAAATTAGTATTTTAACAGAACTCATAACATACTGGTGGAGTATTATCCCATTATTTTTGAGCATTACGAATGCAAGTAAATTTTTAATTCTGAATAAATGATCAAATAAATGATTCTTCTAACTCCGAACACATTGTTGATTGGAAATCAAATATGATTCGAAATAATAAACCGAGTCAAATGAATACGCGAGTCTCTTCCAAGTCAGCAACTGATAAATAATGCAAATACTCCAAAATTAATTATTATATAAATAAATTAAGTCAAAAACTTTTGTTATCTTAAAAGTAACAATGTAACTCGACAATGATCTAAGGCCGAATAATTCACCTATCACTATAAAAGTTCTTTGGCCGAATGCCATACAAAATTTCGTAATCAAATCGCTTGAAACGGGCGCTAGTGTGAATCCGTTTTCAAGAATTGTTCGTAACTCTTCCCATCCATAAGTTTATCAATTTCTGAAGTTTCACTGAGCTTCACTTTGGATAACCAGCCTTTTTCATAACACGGTGTATTGATCAACCCTGGGGTATCCTCAACTGATGTGTTCTTCTCTACCACAGTTCTTTTGATAGCGGAGGTCTCATATACGGCCGTTTGTATTCATTTGAGATAACTAAAACCTTGGCTTTGGGATCCCGGGACTTGATAGCATGGAATGCAGAAAAACTGGCTGTTCCGCCACTAACTAATAAATAAGGAACTTCTTTTGGTAAGTCTGCTGAGCTTGGAGGTACTTTAACGGACATCAGAAGTCCTGCTGCTAAACCGCTCTTGACATCTGACTTACTCTTAGATCCCCGATTACTCAAATAATGTGCCGCTGCTGCAGCTCCGTCCAATGCCAATAATCCAATTAGCAATCGTAAATTCTTATCTTCGCCTGGAGGTTTTGAATCGCCACCGGGTGGGCCTACTGGTGGTTTTGGGGCAGGTTTACAATATTTTTGCTTGTTTGGTTCCCTTCGCGCCGGATCTGGTGAGCATAGTGCACCTTTTTCCGAATCATATAAGTTGCGTCGTGTGATGAATTTTCGTATACCCGCAAAACACTTTTTATCTTCGAAGAGGTCACTTTTGACGCTTATCACACTACTCTCGTTATTGTTCAAATCCTCCGTGTGTCTGAACGATCCTAGCTGTTGATTGTTGTTGTGATGCGCAAAGTGGTGATGATGATGGAAGTGTTGTTGATGGAAAGAAGTGTAGGAGCCTGTTTGCAAGCCAATGGTGTCGCGGTTATTCTCATCGCTATCCCCCGTCAGGAAGTCATCGTTGATGGGCTCTTGCTTCACAACAATCAACGAGGCTAGGCGATTTCGCATGTCCTTGATGATATGTCACAATGCAAAGTGGAAGTAGTAACTTATTGAGCAAATTTAAAAAAAAAAGAACAAGAACAAAACTAACAATTTACAATTGAATAAACATCAACGAACATGAACTAAGCAAAAGTTCTTTTAAATCATCACAAAAGTCCTTTGCAGGCGGTGAATTTGTATTTAGTATTCAACAATTGAGTTCTGTAGGCGCGAACAAATACAAATCGAGTGCAGCAAGAACTGAACATAAAACAAATCATTTCAAACGTCCTTGACCGTTTACATAGTCACAACGGCGAGGAAAGTGCAACAACTGAACCGGAAACGAAAAATGTGCAGCAAACTGAACAGAATGTCCTTCAGAGCGGCTAAATGAAAAGCAAAAAGCACAACAGCAACATGAATAAGAACTATCTCTTACGCACAACACTCTTACTCAACATACGAGCAAGTTGCTTAGCAAACACTGAATGGGCACCTGTAGAAGGCTCTGAAACCCTCGGGTGCGAGTCTTTTTGGTCCTCCAGTACGAACTTCAATGCACTCAGTGTCCAATCCCGGCTAGAATCCAATGTAACGAATTGTTGCTTCCACGCGCACTGAAACACATTACCGGACCCTTGCGGAGGAGCTGCAAGGATCGCGTGGCACTCGACCAAATTGCTCAAATCGACCACTGACTGTGAACATTAAGGAACCGGGAACAGCGGAATCTCGCTCGCAACGGTTAACACTTCACTGCCAATCACTTGCAATTTCAACGGATGGCTAGGCGCGAATTCCCCCTATCCCGACGTATCTGTTCAATTCGCTTTCACTCTTTTTCTCCTCCTGACATTATTATTTGCTGACTGACCAGTGCTCGCGCTGCTTCTTCAATATTTGTGTTTTCCTTAGCTGATGTTTCGAACTATCCAGAAAACTCGTTTTCCTGGACATATTCATCCATTTCCTCCGTATTCGTTACGATTCCTTGCTTATCTTGGTCGCGCTTGTTTGCTAATAAGATGCATGGAATCGGACCACCACCAGGTAATTGCACTTTTGAATCTAAATCCTCCTTCCACTTACTAACAGCATCGAATGTACCGCTTCTTGTCACATCTAAGACGATAAAGGATGTTTTTCCCGTTCCTAGCTCTCCTATCACGAGGATTTTGTACAACTGCTCACGTTTTTCTCGTCTTTTCCCAACTTGCAAAAAAAATAGCGGGGCCGAGCCATCGAGCAACGAAACAGCAATGGAAAATCGCGCAAAGTTTCGTTTAATAGTGCCATCTATGGATGAACCCGCGATGGTGATAATGCACACTCGTTTCGGTTGTTTTTAAATTCTAAGTCGTCTTTTGTAGATTCGCTTAAGTTATCAATTGAAAGCAATTTTCGTTTATAATGATTAGGCGTAATTAAGTGGGAAAAATCGGAAGAATTAGACAAATTTTAAGGGGTTTAAATGATAAAATGATTTTAGCGTTCATACAATTTAAAAGGTTAACCGTTTCGTTCTAAGCATTTGTATCCCGCGTTACACCGCAATTTGTTAAATTATATTCAAAAGATATTGTAATAAAATCACTACACATTAAAATATTAAACAGTTTTAGAATTTTGTTTCCCGGGAGTTAAGTACAAAAGACATTTTCTGGACCTATTTTCCATGCAAAGAAAAAAAACGAGTGCTGCGATGGGGAAGGTGACTGAATCGACTGAATCCTTGTTAAATTGCGTTCGTGCTGTGTGCCTGTGTCAGCGCTGGCTTTTAGAGCCATAGCTCCTAGATTACTACAAACCCGCACATTTTCATCGAAAAGTTCCGACATAAAATGCAAGCACTAAAACCGACACCTGCCGCACACCACAACCAAAGAAGCGTTTTTGTGCACAAGGACCTGTCCAGATGCAGCCATGTGTTTATCAGACAGGGATCTGGAGAAAAATCTCTGCAGCAACCATACAGCAGTCCTCATGAAGTCATCGAGCGTTTAGATCAACGAGTCTTCAAAATACGCGTAGGGAATAAGATCACAAACATTTCCATAGAGCGTCTAAAACCGGCACATATGGGAAACGACTCGCAAGATTTAGCTAGTAGACTATCATATGACGGAGCAGCAAACTTTCATCAACCCACAGTTCTCAAAACGTATGAAGGACGTCAAGTGAAATTACGTCAAGTGACATTTGCTAAATGAATAGAAATATCGTTATCACTTGAGAGAGACTGCTGTAGGGCACTGCCGTGTTATGTGCTGCCACCTGAATGTCACGTCACATAATTTTCAATAATGTTTTAGATATCATTTAGATTTAGATTGTTATGTTTGAGACGCCATCGCGACCTGTCGATATTCTATAATAAACTTAAGTTAGTAGTAATAATCGTGTTTTCATTACTACACAATGATCTATGAATAAAAATTCATAGGCATAATTATTGATCAAGCATTTTTGATTTGTAAGCATTTTGTTAGGATATAAATCAGAGTATTATAGTGAATAAAATGATTGCTTGATTATCATCAAGTAACGTTGATTGTGGTTTTTATTGTCAAATTGTTTGTTTTGTGATACAAAACAAGATTGATACAAAACTAGTGATACAAAACATTGTTGTATTTTTTGTATCTAGTGATACAAAACAGAATCATTTGATGGTTAAGTTAAGATGTGATAATTTTGAATGTATCCAATTAGCCGTTTTAATATCATTAATCTGCTTGATTATTTTCATGAAACGGCTTAACGATAACCTTATTCAAGAGCGGCTTGACAGGAATCTTCTACAGATAGGCCTCTGGTGACTATTTTCTTCAATTCAAGGCAAAAAGGACTCATTACCTTCAAATCAATTTGTTACTAAGGGATTATTCGATTTCAACTTAATAGCACTAGATTTAATGCCTACAATGAAAATAAATGCTTTCTTTTATTCGGTGCTAAGACACGCTTTATAAACATTAAATCTAAATCAACATTTTCTTCGAACAGATACTCAAACCTCTCCCTCTCAGCTATTTTACAGATATCGGTAATTCATCAAACTATTATCTATATCCTCCAAACATTTTGCACTCTAATTTGAGTAAATTTCCAATCGTTTTTCCCAGAGTGGAAGTGGGATGGTGGCGACGGTGGTGAAATGGAATGGAAGAGCTTGTAATTTATTTGTGCTGAACTTCGCACAAGACTTTGAAAACATCCATTAGGGACTATCCTCGGGATAAAATTTGGAGAAATGGGTAGATGAGATTTCCATTTGAAAGACTTGAAATTTTAAGGTTTACGGTTTTCATTGAGCAAGGAATGGTGGCAGTGTTAAAAGTAGGACTGATCCAAATCCAGAAGATGAAGATTCGAACAATGTGCTACTACGAGTATGACAGCATGTCGAAGATGTGAAGTGATCAAACTAATCATTGTTTGTGTTCAAATGAAATGTCTGATTATTTCAAGGGATGTTGAAAATAGTTTTCGGAACAGCACTTATATTAATTTGAAAATTACAATGATTTTTTAATGAATGATTCGCAATTGAAGTCCGAATGAGTGCAATTGAAATCCTTTCAGGAACGATATGTCATTTCTGAGTGGCAGATTAAAGTTTTTTTCTCAAATAATATATTTAAGTTATCACAAAACATATTTTTGCCTTTGAAAGAAATTTCCTAAAATGTACCCAAAATCAATTCTAAAAATATTTTATATTTCAGTTATTTAATTAATAAAACATATCTTAAAATAAAATCCGTAGTGCTAACGCTCATGAAGTAACTGGATTTGTGACTTAATTACAAAACAACTTACATGGATCGAAATTATTAAAAGTCTTGCAGTGGTTTGTTTCAAAGCATTCAGGAGGATTTCCCAACTTAAGCGTAACATTCTAAAATGTATAGAGATCTAACGATCAAGCAAAGTTTAATACAAAACCTTTGAGCGTATATGATCCATTGACCTGTTTGATTTTTAAAAATGTTGCTCGTTTCAGACACTGACCAAGCAACGATGTATTTCTTATGTAAATAAGATAATTTTTTAGGGCTTTTTCAAAATTTTTTTTTAAAGAAAGACCTACTATTTTCGAGTCCTGTGTGTCCGTGTGTCCGTGCGTCACAGCACGTTTCCTCAGGAGCTGTAGAGGTTAGAAAGCTAAGGCTTTGTGAAAAGGTCAGGAGTGATGGTTTCTTGTGAGTTTGGGTCTTATAAAACATTTCAAAAATTCGTAAGGAGAGTCCCCCACGTAACGAAGTGGGCCTTAATATTTATTTATTTTTTTTAAATATGGTCAAGTGGAGTATCAATTGTAAGGTCTTGATCAGAATTTTCAGAATCTAAAATAAAAATGTCATATTATGTATCAGGGTTCTAGGAGGAAGCAAAATGTAAGAAAACTTCATGTCACTCCCTGCTCCGTCCTTCAGAATTGTACTTCTTTGAGCCGAAAAATCTGAAAAAATCACAGAAGTAGTTCTTTCTTTATATGCATAAGGGTAACAAGTACCTTAGAAACCGATTTTTTGGGACAAGGAATTGCTTGGTCGAAGGAAATTTTTAATCTGGGAGCTCTCCTTAAAAAAAAATTAACGTTTAAAGACCACATTGAACATACTTGCACTAAGTTTTCAAAGGCAATATTAACTCTGTATCTTCTTCTAAACCGCCAATCACTCCTGAATACTAAAAACAATATTCTTTTGTAGAAAATGGTGATTCAACCCATTATGCTAAATGGGACACCCACATAGAACTTATTTGGAAACTACCTGAAAATAAAGCATCAAGTCATGCAGAATAAATGTTTAAAACTTGTTCTCAATAAATCCTTTTATTTATTGACTGGAAAATTACATCGGGTAGCCAGTATTCACAAAATAATAAAGCCTGTGCAGATACGAAGAGACAAAGTGATGGCCCGATCAGCTATTTCATCTAACCCTCCAATTGTATCACTCCCGGGTAGAAATATTGCTTAGCTATCATGCGATCTAAGTCTAGTCAGCACATTTAAGCAAGGGTAGCTTAAGTTAGTTTTTAAGCATAGGATAAGTTGGGTATAGGCTCAAGTAAGGTTTTTTTGATTCAGCATTTTTTCTTGAGATAAACAAACCATTTTGAAAATAAAATCGGATCATACGCCAACAGTATCAAGGTGGTTTCAAGGCGGGTAGATCAACAACCGACTAATTGTTCACAGTCAAGCAGGTACTTGAAAAATGCTGGGAGTTCAACATAGACATACACCAAATTTTCGTTGACTTTAAGCAAGCATACGACAGTATTGATCGTAATGTACTGTACCAAATAATGCTTGGTTTTGGCATCCCAGCGAAATCAGTCCGTCTTACCAAAATGACAATGACGTCGACAACTCCCCAAGTCCGCATCAATAACCAACTCACCGATGCCTTTGACACAAATATCGAACTAAAGCAGGGAGATGGGCTGGCCCCATTGCTTTTCAATTTGGCTCTGGAGTACGTCATACGGAAGCTACCTGTCGATACGCGAGGTACATTACTATACAAGTCGAGCCAAGTAGTGGCCTATGCGGACGACGTTAACATTCTGTCACGGTGATTAACAACTGCCAAAGAACTCTTCCTGAAACTTGACAGCGGAGCAAAACTAGGAAGGCTACAAGTCAACGAAAATAAAACAAAGCTCATGACGCAGTCGAGGAAAAGTACCTCAAATACACAAAATATCACACTTGGTGAATACAGTATCGAGAATGTTAGCGAATTTGTATATCAGGCCCAAAAATGACAAAAACGGGCAATGAAAGAGACGAGATACGCCGAAGAATACAGCTCGCAAATAAAATATTTTATTCACTATTGACGATCTTGAAGGCCAGCTGCATACACAGGAAAATAAAGCTCCAAGTATACAAATCTGTGATAAGACCTGTGTTATGCTATGGTTGTGAAACATGGACCCTCATCGAAGCATCCGCAAATATATTGAACGCCTTTGAGGGACGGGTACTGAGGCGAATAATCGGAGCGAAGCTAGACGGGGACTAATCGCGAATTCGATACAACCATGGGCTGTATGAAATTTTTGACGAACCGGAGGTCTCATGGATTGTAAGACTGCGGAAACTGCAATGGGCTGGACACATGAATCGTATGGACGAACATCGCATACCCAAAAAGGTATTCATTGGGAGAACTGAAGGCCGGCGGCAAGTGGGAAAACCGAGGAAACGCTGGTCTGACTCGGCCGACGAAGACAGTTCATCGCTGCTCAGATTTCGGAATTGGAAGACGCGGTCAACGGACCGAGACAGTTGGAGGCACTGTTTGCAGGAAGCGAAGGCCCGAAAGGGGCTGTAGTGCTAAGAAGAAGAAGAAACAACCCATTTTTTTAACGAAATATGAATATCTAGGCTTAAATTTAACTTAAGGGTGCTATTCATCATCATCTTCACCATCAGCTTCGTCATCATCCAAAGACTCTCTTTTAATTGCATATTAAGAATATTACATTTCTTTGAATGAAAATTTTCCCACAAGCAACCGGATGCGTCGTCAGCAAAATGCACTTATTCTAAGTCAAATTCATATTTACTTTTACTTACACTCGTGCACGTATCTTCTCGCATTGCATTTTGGCTATATGACACTAAGGCTGCCAGGAAGTCAAGGTAAATGCGTATTTTGCTGACAACGGGGGAACTTTGTTTGGTTTGTTATGCTAGTAAGTCAAATGTATGTCAACAATTAAAGTTGTAATAAATTTGTTAGTCTGATAACAGAGGTTTTTCGTTCAATGAGTTACAATCATCATCGCGAACATCACGGTTAGAAGTGCCGTTGTTGTTTATTATTTACTCAAAGGGATAGCATGGTTACAAGTGCTGTAGTTACCCAAGTAAATTGAATTAAAACTTTTGTCATCGCAATATCATGGCTCAGGCACCGTTGATACCAAAATCAAAGAAAATTCATCTACCCCGGATTGACAAAAGAGTCATTCCGTAAACATTGGCGACCGTGACAGGAGTCGAATCTGCAAGCATCGAATTTTCAACATGGAAAAACTCATCGCCATCGCCCTCACAGCGAGAGACCTTCGAATATTACCAAGAACGTTTGCGGCGGCTGGAAGCGGCATGGGATCAGTTCCACTCTATCGATACTGATATCAGAAACCATTCTGACGTTCAGCAGCAGGACGACTATTTTATCAGTGACTATCACACTTCCATCGCATCACTCCATTCAAAATACAAGGAGTTATTTGAAGCACAAAACATAACTTTGTCGTGAAATATGGAAGCAAGTAAAGTATCCAATATTGAAGAGAAGGATTCAGCCATAGATAATCTTATACGCAAGTTGCCGAGGAAGGCCAACACCATCAACGGCCAGTTGGATCGCATTCTACGCAGAAGTTGAAGCTCTACATCATCAGATTTGTGAAGCTTTTGATAGTCCCGAAATATTTGACTACCACTCTATCGATACTGATATCAGAAACCATTCTGACGTTCAGCAGCAGGACGACTATTTTATCAGTGACTATCACACTTCCATCGCATCACTCCATTCAAAATACAAGGAGTTATTTGAAGCACAAAACATAACTTTGTCGTGAAATATGGAAGCAAGTAAAGTATCCAATATTGAAGAGAAGGATTCAGCCATAGATAATCTTATACGCAAGTTGCCGAGGAAGGCCAACACCATCAACGGCCAGTTGGATCGCATTCTACGCAGAAGTTGAAGCTCTACATCATCAGATTTGTGAAGCTTTTGATAGTCCCGAAATATTTGACTACGGATTCTTGAACCGACAGGACCAAGTTTTTAACGCCAATGTTCCATTAACTGACCACCTTCAGAGAAACCGGCCCCACCAGACACTAGTGACCAATCAAACATAATGATCCGATTGTAGCATGAAAATTAAGCTACCCAAAATAGAAGTTCCGAAGTTCGACGGAAACTATTTAAATTGGCGTCAGTTCTACGACCTGTTTTCGGAGGTAGTTCACCAGAAATATATTTCTACATGCAAAAGGTTGTGGTATCATCGTTCCAACCTATCAGAAAGAGCCGGAAATTTCACTAAACACCTGCCACTATATTCTCAAGGAACGCTACAAAAATCCGAGATTATCTGCAAATGTGCTATTATCGAAATTATTTGGGCAAGCAGCTGCGAACATTAAATCACTCCACGATACGAAACGCCAATGTTTAAATGGGTTGGAGAACGTTGGAATCGCAACCACAGGATGGCATCCCTTGTTGTTGTTTATACTTACATGCAAGTTGCATAAAACTACTCACGTGCTGTATGAGCAGTCATTAGCGCATCCAAGACAACTCCAAATCATCAAAAGGCTCTTGAGTTTCTCAGCAAATAGATTCCAATAGCTGGAAGGGCTCGGCACCAAGATCAAGGCAAACGACAAAAAAACGGTCAACATCCGCAAAAGCTTTAATGGTAGTGAGTGCCAACGATTGTATTACTTGCAACGCCTTACACTCACTTTTTGCGCGCAAAATTTTTCTCACATTCACACCTGAAAATTGACTGAAACATGTTAAAAAGCATTCAAGATGTGTAAACTGCCTACAAGCAGACAATCCATCGAAGAATTGCACCAAGGGAACCTGCAAACATTATTCCAAAAAGCAGAACACTTTACTGCACCTCGAAAGGAAGCAAGACGCAGCAGGAAAGAAAGCAGTTCCACGGCCAAATTTCGTGGCCTCATTGTCCACCACGATACAAAGTATTTCGGTAAACCAGGAAGGTGAAGCATCTTCTATGGCGACAGGTAAAATCAAACCACAATCGAAATACATGATACTAAGAACAGTGTTAGTTACCACCTAAGGGAATAATGGCGAGAATATAACCCGCAGAGCCGTATTAGACTCAGGATCCGAATTAAGTTTACTATCAGAAAGGGTTTGCAGAAGGCTTCAATTGACCAAAGATTCCAGCAATCTCAAAATACTTTGCCTTAGAAATGGGCATCAGCATGCAACCACAAGGATCAACTTTCTGTTAAAATCACTGATCACGGCATTTACTACAAGTGTGGGGACATATGTACTTTCCCGCATAATAGCCCAACAACCATCGAGGAAAATCAACGAGAGTGATTGAAAGATTCCCGACAACATACAACTGGCTGATCCACAGTTCTATAGACCAGACAAGGTAGATCTGCTAATGGGGATAGAATGCTACCATGAAATTTTGTCAACAGGCTAAATAAAACCGGGAGAGAGCCTTCCCATTCTGCAAAATACTGTTCTTGGTTGGATTGTTGGCGGAGGCATAGGCAAAATGAGCAGCAGTAACGTTACTTGCGGAGTTGACATTGAGGATGAAGCAATCTCACAATAAATCGAACGGGTTTGGAACTTGGACAGTCTGCCTCGAAAGGCGCAACACTTATCTCCAAGCGAGACGAAATCCGAAGCCCATTTTGCCCGCTGGACAAACTGCAACGCAGGTGGCAGATATGAAGTTTCATTGCCCGTCACTACTGATCCATCCACTTTGAGTGAGTCAAAGGACATCATTCTGCGAAGGTTTTACAGTTTAAAATGCAAACTAGCACGACAGCCCGACCTACAGCAAGAATATACAAAGTTTAAGGATGAGTTTTTAGACCTGGGCCACATGGAAGAAATTAGTAAAGCTCCCAGAATACATTACTATCTTCCTCACCATTGCGTTACCAAGCCAGATAGTGACATAACTAAAGTGCGAGTAGTTTTCGTTGCATCGGCGAAAACAACATCCAATATCCTGCTTGCTTGCCCTATAGCTCAGAACGATCTGTTTTCTATATTACTACGGTTCAGACAACATCGATACGTGCTAACAGCAGATATTGAAAAAATGTATCGGCAGGTCAATGTTAACTCAGAACAAAGAATCTTCCAGCTAATCTTTTGAAGACGCTCTCCTGAAGATCCCATTAAGTAGTATCAATTGTACACAGTAACCTATGGGACTCGACCAGCCTCATACTTAGTAACAAAATATTTAGTAGACCTAGCAAGGAACAATCAGTCAGAATTTCCGTACGCATCCGCAGCGTTACCTTAAAATTGCTACGTCGATCACGTCATGACTGGAAGCCACAGCTTGTCGGAACTATTAAAAACTCAGTCGGAACTCAAAGCTCTACTCTTGCAAGCTGGATTCAACCTAAGGATGTAGTGCGCAAACGACGCTTGCCTACTCGATCAAGTTCCAGCACAAGACATTCAACTGAGCCTCGATTTCAATGAAAGCAGTGATGACCACATCAAAGCACTAGGTATGACATGTTCACTAGCATCTGACGTATTCAGAATGAAGTTGGCAGCGACTGACTTAAATAAATATACGAAACGCACCCTCCCATTCGACATATTTCGCATCTTTGACCCTTAGGATTCGTAGCCCCGATAGTAACGACTGCAAAAATATAACTCCAAGCAATTTGGAAGCTCAAGCTGGACTGGGTTGCTGCTTTGCCTATGAAAATGTATACACGATGGTCAACTTTTCGTGATGAAATAAAGGCCATAGAAGATATCGTCGTACCACGATACGTGTACTCCCACGGCCTACTGAAATCAAAACAGCTTCATATATTTGCCGATGCCTCAACTGAAGCTTTTGGTGCAGCCGCATACATACGCTCCATCAAACAGCGTAACACTATCGTTGTTCGACTATTATGTGCTAAATCACGTGTAGCACCCATCAAAACAATCATCCTCCCCAGGTTCAAGCTTTGTGTAGCCAAGCTTACGGCAGAACTGGCAGATCGCATCAAGCTTATTCTCAATATGACCGAGGTTCCAACTTATTATTGGACTGATTCTCAAATAGGTTTATCCTGAATACAATCGCAATCCTCCGATTTTCACGCATTTGTTTCCAACCGAATTGGCGCAATTCATGAGCTTTCAAATTCAGAGCAGTGGCGGCACTTAGTAACAACAAGTTGGGTAGACAGACCTATGCTCATGTCAGAAGGGTTTTGTACTCTACTTACAAAATGCAGTAACCAGTAACGAATAAAATCAAGAAATATGTCATGTTCGAGGATCATACTATTATTAGCAAAGTTGAAAGAATGTTGACTTCTGAAGTATTTGTTATAGGTATACCCATAAATATCTCCCTTGATCATTTTTCCAGATTTTTTAGATCACCGGTGTCCGTTCGCGACGGAGGAAACACATTTTTCATGTATTCTTCCCCCCCCCCCCCCTGTGCCCCCACTGAAGCAAAAACTGTCAGTTTAAGAGCTGTTTTGAAAAGCTCTCATGGAGAACTTTCAGTTGATACTCATATCGGTTATCTTTCATGAAATTTTTTTCAGGGGCCACTCCTCTGTACTGTAATCATCGATTCATGGCCTGTTTTTTTCGAATCTTATAATGGTTACAAAGCCCTTTTGTAAGGAGCTCTCTCCTGCTTCTTCGACTTGTTTCAATTGTATGTACTCACCTTCATGATACCTATCATTCCTGAAATTTTCATGCAAATCCTAGCAAAGCTGTAGTGTCTAAGTAGGTAAAAAGCGCATATGGCTCCATAGCCATATCTTTCCATAGTAATACAGGGCACATTGTTCCATAGTAATACAGGAAAATTCAAATCACTATAACTTCGTTAAATACCATTCGATCTTTATGAAACTTTCAGAAAAAGATCAATCTTATAAATAGTCATCTGTTTGTTAAATTTTATTGAATTTAAGGGTACCGTTTAGATTTTATTCAAGAAAACATAAAATCGATAAATCATACTATTACTAACAAAGTTGAGTGAATTTCGACTTCTCATGTATTTGTTGTTGTTGTACTCATTAAGACCTACATTCATGATTCTTTTTCAGATTTTTCGGATGGAAGGTGTCCAATCGCGAGGGGGGGTACGCGAAAAGTTCATACATTTCCCCTTCCCCTGCCCCCTCGGTACTCAGAAGGCAATTTTAAGACTTGTTTTGTAAAGATTTCGTTGAGACCTTTCCAATGACACCCTACTCGACTACCAATGGCGAAAATTTTTTTTGAGGGGTCACCTCCCTATATGGGGAGACCCCCCTGAAACCCCTTTGAAAATTTTTTGACCCTTGAACTTCCAAGAAGTCACCACTGCTGACCTTTTCACAAAGTTTCATGGCTGTAGCCTCTATAGTTTCGGAGAAAAAGTGCTGTGGCATACAGACGGACGGACGGACAGACGGACACAGGTGGTGATTGCAATAGGATTTTGTATTTTAGTACAAAACCCTAAAAATGAATCCAGCTGACGTTTTGACGCGAACCATAGCACCCAGCACCTTCGAAACCGGTAATTTATAGTTTTTCGGTCCGATTTTCTTACACGGCAGCGAAAAAGCGTGGCCTGTAATGCACACGTAGACTCAGCTCAAGACGTGGAACGAAAAATTACATCCCTAGCAGCAACGGCTTCAACCAACTTCGTGTTTGAAATTGAGCATAAAAACTCGTTTGGAAGATTGTTACAGAGAACTGGATATATAGTATGCTTCATCAACCAGAGTAAAAAGCAGAGCTCCAAGCAATCAAATCCAACTCTCACACTAGCCCAGTCGAAGAGGCAACAAGCTCTACGCATCATCGTCAAGGCAATCCAATCAGGGGACTTCAAGACAGAAATCAGCTATTTGCAACGGCCTCATCAAGTGCATACCTCGAGTCCACTGAGCAACCTCACTTAATTCTTACACGAATACGACATTTTAAGAGTTGGAGGAAGATTAAATGCTGTGAGTTTACCTTTTGAGGCAACACATCCTATGTTGCTGCCATACTTGGACAATATAACAAGACTAATAATTGAGGACATTCATCGGAAGCTCTCACACCTAGGGCCCCAACGTTTTGAAGCCATTACGAAACAAAAATGTTGGCCCATCAAATGCAAAACATTAGCAAGGTCAATTGTACACAAATGTCTAAAATGCACTCGAGCCAATCCCAAGGTACTCACCCAAATAATGGGTAATCTACCAGCACCAAAGGTTCAACCTAGACGGCCATTTATTAATACCGGGGCTGATTTTTTTGGCCCTATATACAATCACTTCCAAATCAGAGGAAAGTGGCCAAAAAAGACGTACATTGCAGTTTATTGTTGCTTCGCGACAAACGCTGTGCATTTGGAGTTGGTCTCTAATTTGTCCACTGAAGCCTTTTTAAAGTCTCTCAAAAGGTTCATTAGAAGGCGTGGCCATTGTTGGAGAATTTATTGCGATAATGCAACAAACGAGAGTAATCAGCTGCAAGAAATTTCAAATTCAATTTATTCAGATTCAGCTCAAATCAATATTACCTCCCAATGCAGTGAGAAGGGCATCGACTTTCATTTCATACCAACTAGGGCCTCGCATTTTGGAGGGCTCTGGGAAGCCACTGTGAAATTCGCCAGGGAACTAATAAGGAAACGATTGGACCAGCTTCATTAAAGCATGGGATGTTATTGACCATTTTAGTGGAAATCGAGGCAATTCTTAATTCAAGGCCCCTGACGCCACTTTCCTCTGACCCCAATCGCCTAGCTGCAATAACCCCAGGGCATTTCCTCATTGGCGAACCGCTGACTGCTCAAATTGACTTTAAAGCAGAAGGCAGGAAGGGCGGGCTGCAACCAGCCTGGCGAGAAATAAACAACATTAAGCGTGAGTTTTGGCAACGTTGGTCCAAGGAATACTTGCATCTTCTACAAAACTGTCACGGATAGAAAACAGCAATGACAAACGTGCCAATTGATACAATTGTTATCATCAAAGATAATATACCCGTTATGAAATAGCCTCTTGGACGAATAATCCGTACCTACCTGTATAAGGGCAGCGACGGATTTTTTCGAGTCGTCGATCTTAAAATTGAAAACACTACCTTGACTACCCACAGAATCCACAACCTTGCCAGGAGTTCCAAATTCAACCGCAGAAAACGATTAAGGCGCTCGAAACCAGGCTGCAATCTCCACTGTAAAGGATCATCCACCTGTTCGAAAGCAACACTGTTCGAGCGATTCAAAGCATCAAATTGAATGTTCACCCATTAAAAGAAGGAAACTCAGCCGTGGAGCCTTGCTCACAAAATTATTAGCCTGCATATTAGTGCCTTCTTTTTACGCCAACCTAGCCAAATTTGAAACACAGCGTTTTAACAGCACATTCGGAATTAACTTTGAGAACATTGGAACTATTCTTCCCGTCACTGATGAATGGGAAATAATAGTATACTACGATTTATCTCCTTATTGGGATGGGATGACATTTTTTTAAATGGAACAACGGTCCTACGGCAATTATGCGATCTAATGATGCATAAATCAAGTTGTGAACACCTGATTCTCCAATTTAAGCAAGACCAGCTTGAACTTAAAACCGATAATAGATTGCACACGACCAAGAGAATGAAACGGGGTTCACTCGATATTGTGGGAATTCTTGCGAACTGTTTAGAGTACTAGACTTGGAATACGCGGATGAAATGTCTACCACGATCAACAATATCAAAACCGATCAACACCAGTTAATGAAGTTACTAAAAAATCAAACATTAGTTATAGATTCAACCATCAACCTGGTCAAGGTAGATCAAATAAGTGCTAAACAAAAATTTAGTAGTATTGAACAAAGGATTAATTGGATACTGCAAAGGATAAACATGAATGACACTGAAGATACTCAACAAAAGGTTTTCCAAACATTGACCAGTCTCGGTCTTCAGATGGTAGCTAGAAGCGCCAATTTGCACCGCATTCAATCAACTATCATTGATGTGTTGACCGACGCTCGTCAGGGAACTCTAAGCCCTCTATTGTTGGCACCACAACAGCTTCATCAAGAGCTGAAAAAAATAAGTAGTAAATTTCCTCCAGGAGCGCACCTTCCTGGTTACGATGAGGAATTACTATCATTATATCGTGACTGAAGCCGAGCTGAACTCATGCTTAACTATCAATTATAAGTCCTTTCTGTGCGAAAAAGCAGGTCGTGTATATCACACTGGTGCGCAAATTTTATTTTGAGAAATGAACCTGTTGATAGCTGAATCCTCGCAGGCTTGTCAAACTGGAACTACCCCACCGAAAAACACCTTGACTTCAACTTGCTGGCAAAAATAATTGGATTTTTGGATTGACCTAACAGACGCGATTACAAGTGGTATGTGGAAATCAAAATCTTAAGCTGCAACTAGATGGAGCCGGAATACTGACCCTTGAACTAGATTGTGTGATGAAACACGATTCAATCACCAATTCAGGGCACAACATCATTTCATGTAAAGTCAACAGCTCATTTAAGACTAGGAATATTGTCACTGAAATCCCATCACATATTCCAGCGATTATTTTCTTGAGACGACGAAGAGTATCAGCCACAACGAGGCCTGTTAAATAACTTACAACAGACCCTACGCAAGGAGACTTTTGAGTTTCATACTTATACAAGCCATCAATATGTTTCGTATCACGCCATTCCTGGTTACATTTCAATCATGCTGATTTTGGTTATTATGAGTGGAGTATTCTGGAAGTGCCGAAACAGCCCCCGTAAGCAAAAGCCTATTCCAGCTCCCACGCATACAGCGAACCAGATTTTTCAATCGACACACAACCATGATCTTGAACGACGTTGAACGGGGTGAGGATGTTTACCTTTATCTTCGTCATCAGCTTCGTCATCATCATTCATCATCCAAAGACTCTCTTTTAATTGCATATTTAAATACACACGAGAAATTAAGAATATTAGATTTCTTTAAATGAAAATTTTCCCACAAGCAACCAAATGCATCGCCAGCAAAATGCACTAATTCTAAGTCAAGTTCATATTTACTATTACTTGCACTCGCGCACGTCTCTTCTCGCATTTCATTTTGGCTATGCGACACCAAGCGTGCCAGGTAGTCAAGGTGAATGTGTATTTTGCTGACGACGTGGGATCTTTGTTTGGTTTGTTATGCTAGTAATCAAATGTATATAAGCAATTAAAATTGTAATAAATTTATTAGTCTGATAACAGAAGTTTTTCTTCAACGAGTTACGATCATCATCGCGCACATCACGGTTATCGGTTTATGGATAGTGCCCTCAGACCGGGGAACCAAACGCGTCCCCAGGGTTGCGGATAGGGCAAGACCTTTCTCGAAAGGTTTGCTGCGAATGACCAATAAGCAGCCGCGGACAATGGTCGGCAGTGAAGGGAGAGTCTCAGGACAAATACCTGAGTGTCAATGATCTTCACTGTGACATGACGAAATATATGGCGTCATCAAATATCCATATATCCTGGCAGTAGGTAAAATGCTATGGGAACGGAAACCCAGACAGAAAATCAAATCATGCAGGTCCACAAGGGGAACCAAATTACGGTGCAGGGGGTCGGATCTCCAGTACCAGCGGCAGAGGGTAGTGAGCGAGCAGGCTCCCGGCCGTCGTCATCCAGCGACTGCAATGTTATAGAAGTGGTGAACTTGGCTTCTGTAACAGATATAACTACAAGCAAACAGGACGCTAGCACGGAGAACCCTTTCAGGCAAAAACCGCTGTTGGCAAGAATACTGATAAAGCAAGTCACCGATTGCGGGGGGAGGCAGCAAACCCCAGAAACACTGTCAAAGTCAACATGTCAGGTTAAATCATCGGAGACAGACCACAGACGGACTAACGAACGAAAGAAGGCAGAGTGCGTTGTGCAACCTGGCATCATTGCGGCCTTTGGGCGCAGTAGAAGGACTATGCGCACCCCGGAGCGTCCAGTGCAAGACGTACACAATCTGGATCAAGCTGCGACACCAACAGAGGCCAGTGTAAGACTGGGGGAGGGAGGAGTTTTGCCTTTGGCCGACGCCACTTCAAACGCGACCCACGCGGTAGAAGCAAAAGGGCTAGGAAACGGGGGCCTCTCCCAAGAGGTGGTGCCAAATAACACAATCGCCCTTGACCGCGCCGAAGAGGAGCGGCTTACTCGGAAAGCGGGGACTATCGTCAAACAACTGAGGGCTGCCTGCGAAGTGCAGAAAAACATAGGCAAGAGTATCAAGAATGGCATTGTTGAACTGGAGGAGCTTTTTGACCGCATAACGCACTACAAGCGGAGGTGGCTTGCAACCGAAAAGCACCAAAAAGACACGCTCTCCCTCGAGGCATCAGTGGGTCCTAGCAGCAGCAAAAGAATGGCCGGTAGCCCAATTGAAGGCGACCGTGAGAAAAGGAGGAAGGACGAGACCATAAACGAAGCTGTCACTCCAGGCGAGGAGTTTCATGTAGTGCGAAACAAGGCAGCGAAAAAAGCGGCCAAAAAGCTACTCCTAGAAAAAAACAGACAAAGAGCTCAACCACGAAAAGAACAAAGAACCCCCCGATCCGCAGAAAACAAAAAGCGAACCGCGACGCAAACCCTTGCGAGAGGCACTGCTTATTAAACCCACTGAGGGCCGAACCTACGCAGATGTCCTCCGTGAAATTAAAGCAACGGTCAAGCCAGACGACACCAAAACTGCCATCAAAGCAGTTCGACCACCCGGACCGGTGGCCTGCTGGTGAAATTCGGGCCAGAGGCCACAAACAAAGATGCATTCCGTGACGCGGTTCAAAAGGTTCTTGGAGATGCGGCAACGGTTGCCTCGTTCGAACCAATGGCCACCCTGGAAATCAGGGACCTCGACTGCGTCACGGACAAAGCTGAAGTAGAGGATGCCATCAGGAGGGAGTTCTTCAGCCTAAGTGAAGTCAAGGCAAGATTGACACGTGAAAACACAAGGGGGCAACGCATGGCTATTGTCGAACTAGCTGATAAAAACGCCCAGCAAATCCTGGCGAAGGGCAAAATTAAGATAGGTTGGGTGATCTGCAGGATACGGAGAAGAGCGATCCCTATCCGCTGCTTCAGATGCTTCGAATACGGACCCACCAGTTATGGCTGTAGGGGACCCGACAGGAGATCTCTGTGCTACAAATGTGGTGAAACGGGGCACAAAAGGAAGGAGTGCACGAACGAGGCAAAATGCATTCTTTGCAAGGATGCTAAGCTAGCATCCGGCGACCTCAAACATGAGCCGGGGACAGGGTGATGCTGGGTTTTCAAGGAGGCCCTAACTAAAGCCAAATCGATACTCAAATGATCCGTATCCTGCAGGTCAATTTGCACCGAAGCACAAACGCCCAGGACCTACTTGAGCAGTTTGCGAGGGATAAGAGAGCTGACCTCCTGTTGCTGAGCGAGCAACATCATAACAAGGACTCGCAAGCGTGGTACCCTGACAAATCTAGTACCTCGGCCATCTGGGTTCGAGACAGCGCCCGCCTTCAGGTGCAGGGCCATGGACGCGGGGATGGTTTTGTGTGGGTGCGGTGTTCAGGGATAACATATTTCAGTGTTTATCTGACGCCTAACGAGGCAATGCGATCTTTTCGAACCAAACTCGATGCCCTGGAGGACGCTGTCTCGAACACAGAGGGCCACATGCTGGTCGGGGGAGACTTCAACGCTAGAGCCATTGAATGGGGTATGCCACAATCCGACCCAAGGGGAAAGCAAATCTTGGACATGGCGGTCAGAACAGCGCTTTTTGTCCTAAATACTGGTAACACCCCTACTTTCCGCCGATGGGGTTGTGTAGGAAACATACCCGATGTGACACTCGCTTCGGAGTCCCTGGTACCTAGAGTACACAACTGGCGAGTACTGGAGGACTACTCGGCTAGTGATCACCAGTATATAGCGGTTGAGATTCACGACGGTGCCACTCTGCGTGCATATGCCCAAACTTCAATCCTCGGATGGAGGACTGGGAGGATGGACGTTGAGAGGTTCGCTGACGCGCTTACGGCAGGCGCACCGTTGCGGGAGCTCCGCCAGGGAGCGGAGGGCCCACAGCCAAGGACTTGGTGAACTCAACTATGAGTACCATCATAGCTGCTTGCGAGTCTTCCATGCCCCGTCGGAGACCCCGACACGGTAAGCCTCCAGTATACTGGTGGTCAAACGAGATCGCCGAACAAAGAAGCGAGTGTCACAAACTTCGGCGAGAGGCCCAGCGGGCGCGAACACGGGAGGAGGCAGACACTAGGCTAGCAGCATACAGGTCCGGCAGGAAATATCTTCGCAGGCTTATTAACAAGAGCAAGGCCCGATGCTGGCAAGACCTCGTGGACGATGTAAATAGGGATCCGTGGGGCCTTGGCTACAAGCTGGTCATGGGGAAACTTGGTGCCCTACGGAAGCCTTGTATACATGACGCGGAAAAGATGGACGCGATAGTGCGGGGACTCTTCCCCGCCCACCCCGTCCGTGTTGACGCTGTCCATGGTGAAACAGCGGTCGAGTGCCCACTCTTCACACAGCTGGAACTGGAGGAGGCAGTCCTCTCCCTGAAAGCGAGGAAGGCTCCAGGTCCAGATGGTGTTCCAGCTGAGATTTTGCAGCTCGTCTATCACCATTGTCCTGACTTGCTGCTCAGCACATTCAACGCTTGCCTACGGGACGGGGTTTTCCCGGTACGATGGAAGGTGGCGAGGCTCGTGCTGATCAGCAAGGGGAAGGGAAATCCCGAATCGCCGTCTGCATACCGCCCGTTATGCATGCTAGACACGACTGGGAAAGTGCTAGAGAAACTCATCAAGGGAAGACTCACTGACGCGATTCGTACTGCTGGGGACCTATCTCCTCGGCAGTATGGCTTTAGAGCAGGACGTTCTACCATTGATGCGATTGCAGAGGTGGTGAACGCGGTCCAAAAGGCAGAGGCATATAGTCGCACCAAGCGACGGATCGTCCTGTTGGTGACACTCGACGTCAGGAATGCCTTCAACTCCGCTAGATATTCTGGATACGCTGGAAAACTCTTTTCAAGTTCCAGAATATCTAATGCGGCTTTTGAGGAACTACCTAAAAGGCCGAAGCCTGCTCTACGACACGACACAGGACCAACGAAGGATGGAAATTACATCGGGTGTTGGTCCTTGGTGCGGACCTGTGAAACGTGTCTTACGACGGGCTACTGAGACTTGAGATGCCAGATGAGTCGCGCTTGGTCGGCTATGCGGATGATGTTGCGGCTCTGGTTACCAGACGCACCGTTGAACAAGCGCAACTTAGGCCAGGTATGCTAATGCGCCGAGTGAGGGACTGGATGACTGCTCGCGGGCTCAGTTTAGCACTGGAGAAAACCGAAGTAGTCATCTTGACAAAAAAGAGAATCCCTAGAGTAAGGATGATCAGTATTGGAGATATACAAATCGAATCGAAGCCAGCGGTGAAGTACCTGGGGTTACTGATCGACTCGAAGATGAGTTTCTCTGAGCAAATCAGGGCAACGGCTGAGAAGGCTGCTTCGGGAATATCGGCCCTGAGTCGACTTATGGCCAACGTAGGGGGACCCAGCCCATCAAGAAGACGCCTCTTGATGAGTGCTGTAGGGTCAGTGCTACTGTACGGAGCAGAGGTATGGGGCGACGCTCTCAGCAAGGAGGTATACCGAAAACGATTGGCACAGGTACAGAGAAGAGGAGCACTGAGAATTGCATCTTCGTATCCAACAGTCTCCGACTCGGCGGTGAGAGTGATTGCAGGCGTGATACCTGTCGCCCTCCTTGGTAGAGAGCGCCGCGCTATTTACCTGTGCCGAAACGAGGATGCGAGGGAGATGGTTGTCCGCAAGGAGAGACAACGCTCGCTCAACGATTGGCAGCAGTCTTGGAGGAATTGCACGAAGGGAAGGTGGACTGCGCGCCTCATCCCGGATGTGAGACCGTGGCTAAATCGAAGGCATGGTGAGATTGACTTCTATCTGACCCAGCTTTTGAGCGGGCACGGGTGTTTTCAGTCTTACCTGCACAAGATCGGTAAGTCACGGTCTCCCGATTGTCGGTTTTGCCCAGGAGAGGAGGGTAATGCCTGTCACACATTTTTTGCGTGTACCAAATGGGCCAGACTGCGAAGGGAACTCTACAGGGAGACGGGAGAGCTCACCCCGGATAATATAGTTGCGGTGATGCTCGAATCGGTTGACAAATGGAACCAGGTGGCACATTATGCTCGGGCAGTCCTAAAAGATAAAAGGGACTCACAGCAGCCAGAGGTGCTGGGGCTGGGGGATCGCTCTTCTGCCAATTCCTCTTCCCCTCTCCCCTCCCGCTAAGAAAGGGACTCGCCAGCTTGAAGGCGCCCCACGGCGTAACAAAACGAGACCTAGCCCGAAGTAATGTGTCAAACGGTTTCAGGCTAGGTTCTCAGATTAACAGGGGAAGTGTTCAGTGGGAAGTCCAAAGGTATCCTCCATGGGAGCCCCACACTGCCAGACTCGGCGGGGGTAAATGCCTTCACCTCCCTACCACAAAAAAAAAAAACAAAATCACGGTTACAAGTGCCGTTGTTGTTTATTATTTACTCAAAGGGATAACATGATTAAAAGTGCCGTAGTTATCAAAGTAAATTGAATTAAAACTTTTGTCATCGCAATATCATGGCTCAGGCACCGTTGATACCAAAATCAAAGAAAATTCAACTACCCCGGATTGACAAAAGAGTCATTTCGTAAGCAGGTTTGATGAATTGTACTCAGGACCTCTAACATAAGATCACAAATTGTACAAAATGAATGTGTTAATAAATATTGTCGCGTGTTATTTGGTTCGCGGCCTATAATTTTAACGTTCCGGGAAAGTGAAAACGCAATGTCTTTTAATTTAAGTTAAGAGTTTATTTAATTCAAGAAAGTGCACAATAATCAGTTTAACACTTTCACTAATTTTAATTTTCACTATTAAAATAAAATCTAACACTTGTCCATAAATTTCTTATCGCAATTGTCTTCTAAATCACTTCACTATTACGAAACACACTTCCTACACACTTTCGCAGTTCTTATCGCGGTCGAATGAATGATTCTCCCATTCATTCAGCTCGCCTTTATATAGGGTCTCTAAGTATTCACCCATTTCTCGCATATTGGCGAACGTTCTACCTGGTAGGTTCGAGCAAATTCATGAATGGAGTGACGTCGCTTGCAGATGTTGATTATGCTTGTTGAATTTACTCGCGGGTTCGAGTAAATTCATTTGTTGACGTTCTTAATGATGATGAAAATAATTGCGACAGTAGCTCGCAGAATTATTTGTACATGTAATTATTTGTACATGTAACACTGCCCCCATCTCAGTTCTTTTCGCCCCGAAAAGATGTGTCGCTATTTGTAGTCAATTCTCCCTGGGTGTAATATGGGGCAAGACGGTCCAGATGCACGATTTTCATTTTAGCTCTCGGCTTACGATGTTCCTGTATTCGGTATACGACATCGTTGATTCGCTTTGTAACTCGGTATGGTCCCTCCCAATTATGTTGCAACTTTGGAGACCTACCCTTTCGCCGTTGCGGGTTATAAAGCCACACCAAGTCATCTTGCTGGAAGCCAGTAGAATTAGCCTTTAGATCATACCTGGTCTTCATGCGGTCAGTAGCCGATTCGAGGTGTTTTCGCACTGTCCGATGTATCTGGTTCAACCGTTGTCTTAGATCACTTGCGTACTCCGAAACCGTTTGGGGTTTCTCAGGGGGTGTTCCGAACTTTATATCGGCTGGCAAACGAATAGTCTTTCCAAAAATGACTTTGGCTGGGGCTTCGCCCGTCGACGCATGTTCAGCGGCTCTATATGCCATTAAAAATAGTGGGATATGTCGGTCCCAGTCCCTTTGGTTCTCGTCAACCATCTTGGCAAGGTGTTTATTGAGCGTGCCGTTGAAACGTTCGACCATTCCATCGGATTGGGGATGCAGCGGTGTTGTCCTCGTTTTCCGTATTCCCAGCTGCTCGCACATTTCGCTAAAAACTAGTGACTCAAAGTTTCGGCCTTGATCCGAATGTAGTTCACAAGGCACGCCGTACCTGCTGACCCAATTTAACACTAGCTGTTCGGCTACCGTAGTTGCTTCCTGGTTGGGAATGGGGTAGACCTCGGGCCACTTGCTGAAATAATCAGCTACAACCAGCGTGTATCGATTTCCCCATTCAGATTCAGGAAAGGGTCCAGCGATGTCAACAGCAATCCTTTCGAATGGCACGCCTACGTTATAGGTTTGCATTTGTCCTCTCAGTCGTCGTTTTGGGCCTTTGACGGAAGCGCAAATGGTGCATCTGCGACACCAGTCCTCTACGTCTTCTCGAGCGTGGAGCCAGTAGAATCTTTCCCGCAATTTCGCTAAGGTTTTGTTAACACCAAGATGGCCTCCCGAGGATCCTTCATGCATTTCCTTTACCACATCGTGGATTCGGCTTTTGGGTAGTATAGTTTGCATCCTATAGGAGCTGCCATCTGCCGTTTCCCATTTCCGCTTGAGTACACCACCCTCCACCCGAAGGGAGTTCCATTGTGCCCAATAGCTTTTCAGGGTTGCGCCATGCGTTGAAACGTCCTTCCACTCAGGTCGCCCAGTCGTCTCCTTCCATACGAGCAATGGTCCGATGTCTTCATCGGCTAGCTGGGCATTTCGAATCTCCTCCGATGACCAACCATATCGAATTCGGCCGTTATCAGTCGCAGATCAACGGGCGGTTCCTTTTCCTCAATCCGTCGGCAATGCTTGCAGTTAGCTGGACATGGGCGACGAGATAGGGCGTCAGCATTTCCATGAACTCCGCCCTTTCGATGAACAATATCGTAGTCGTATGACTGCAATCTTTCGATCCATCTCGCAACTTGTCCCTCGGGGTTTTTGAAGTTAAGTAGCCATCTCAATGATGCATGGTCCGTTCGAAGAACAAATTTCTGGCCATATAGGTACTTGTGGAACTGCTTGGTGGCCTCTATTATAGCCAATAGCTCCTTCCTGGTCACACAGTAGTTCTTCTCACTTTTTGAAAGAACTCGACTGTAATACGAGAGGACTCTTTCTTCGCCATTGATCTGCTGGGAGAGTACAGCTCCAATACCGCCGTTGCTTGCATCGGTGTCAACAACAAACATTTTTCCGGGTTTCGGATACGCCAGTACGGGTGATTCACATAGCTTTTCCTTCAGGGTCTCAAAGGCTGTCTGGCATTGTTCATTCCAGACATACGGACGATTTTTCTCGGTTAGCTGATGAAGACACTTAGCTATTTTGGCAAAGTCTTTGACGAATCTTCGAGAGTAGGTTGCCAGGCCCAGGAAACTTCGTAGTTGGCGCTTGTTGTTTGGTGTTGGCCAGCTTTTCACGGCTTCAATTTTCTCAGGGTCTGTTTTGACCCCTTCAGCTGATACGACATGTCCCAGGTATTTTACTTCAGCTGCGAAAAGGGTACACTTGTCGGGACTAAGTTTCAAATTTGCCAGTCGCAGTCGGGAGAAGACCTCTTCTAAGTTCCGCACATGCTCTTCGAACGTTCTCCCGATGACGATGATGTCATCTAGGTACACCAAGCAGGTTTTCCAGGTTAGACCACGTAGCACGTATTCCATCAAGCGTTCGAAAGTGGCTGGAGCATTGCAAAGCCCAAACGGCATCACCACAAATTGCCACAATCCGGTCCCAACTGAAAATGCGGTCTTCTCTCGGTCCTTCTTGTCAATTTCTACCTGCCAGTAGCCACTCTTGAGATCGAGTGTAGAAAACCATTTTGCGTCGGTTAAAGTGTCCATGATGTCATCGATGCGTGGGAGCGGGTAACTATCTTTCTTAGTGACGTCGTTAAGCTGCCTATAGTCGACACAAAAGCGAGTGCTACCATCCTTTTTCTTTACTAGAACTACAGGCGCGGCCCATGGACTTACAGAAGGTTCGATAATGCCTTGCTTTTCCATGTCCGAGATCAGCGCGCTCACTTCTCCTTGTTTGGCTATAGGGAGACGTCTTGGTGCTTGTCGAATCGGCTTGGCTCCCTGTGTGTCTATGACGTGTGTTACCAAACTCGTTCGGCCTTGGTCATCCGGGCTTGTTGAGAAGATGTCACTGTACTTGGTGACCAGATCAGAGGCTCGTTTGAATAGCTGCACCGGCAATTTGACTTGCTTCAATATTGCAGACGTGGATTCCCGGGCTTTGTCTGTGTCTTGCCTCCTTTTCCAATGACGGTTGTGGGTAGCTTCCAAAGAGGTGATGGTGGAAACAGGCTGGCAGCTGCCGATGACTTCTCCCGCTTTGATGCTCGTGGTTGAGTCTGCGGTGTTAAGGACTCTAACCGGCACATATCCGTTCCTTAAAGATTTTACAAGGCTTCGTCCTACAATCAAACTGCGCAATGCGGATGTCTTCGTTGGCTCTATCAGATAAGATCGGTGGTCTCTAGAAGCACCATCAAGCTTGGCCCATACAATGCTTTCGGAAGAATTCGGTACATCAGTGTCAGTACATACCACTACATTCATCTTGGGGATTTGGACGCTGGGATCCTCCATCAGTACTTCGACATTCTGCCATTTCAAGACACGTTTTCCCAAGTCCAACGTGATTCCATGTGGTCGCAGAAAATCCATTCCGAGAATGCAGTCATCCATAATGTTCGCGACCAGAAAATTATGTCGGAACACAAGGTCTCCCAACTGTATCTGGAGGTTGACCTCTCCATGAACAGGTGCAGTTTCTCCCGTAGCTGTCCGTAGTGAGAAAATTCTGCCCTTGTGAAGTTGTTGCTGTCTAACTAGGTCTGGTCGGATAATCGATCGGGTTGCACCAGTGTCGATTGTTATGGTGCAGTGTTCTCCGTCAACTTGACCCGGAAGGCATAAGTCCGCTTCTCCACGATGTAGTCTTGACACGGTGATGGTGGTGCTGGGGACGTCGATCCTCCTAGCCAACCTCTGCCCCACGAAGTTGGCTCTTACATGTTTCCCGACCCCTCTGTTTGAAGGGCTTCCATTCTGGGCTCCTGACTCGGTCTGGATCTCCTCCAAGCTGCACACCCTGGACAATAGCTCGGTTTTCTTCGCTTCTTGCAGTCTCTTTGCAGGTGCCCCTTCTCTCCGCAATTCCAGCATCTAGGCGCACCATTTACATGCCGGTCTCGCTCAATTTCCACGCGCTCACACCTGCACTCGTCTGTCACTACCTCACGAACCCGGGCAGTGGTACGAGTCACATTTTTCGCTGCCTCAAAGTTCAGACTATAAGCCAATGCGTCCTTAACCGTTTGCTTTTGAGCTAAATGCACGGCTTGTTGCAATTCCGGGTCTTTTAGTGCGCTGATGAATGCCTCTGTCGCTGCATCATCTCGATGTTCTGGGTCGTAGGCTGGATAAGCCAAAAGTGCCAGTCGCTCAATATCTTGGGCTAGCTGCTGTAGGGTTTCACCAGACTTCTGCATTCGATGCCTTAGCTGTGACCGATAAATCTGCTTTAGATGATCGTCTCCATAACGCATGTCGAGCGCATTCATTATAGCATTCGGGTTTGAGTGCAATTCTACGGGAATCGTCTGCAACAGCTCGGCAGCTGGGCCTCTTAGAGCAAGAATCAATGCAGTTGCTCGTTCCTGCTCATTCCAGTGATTTATGCGAGCGGCTGCTTCGAACTGGGTTTTGTAAATAGTCCAGACCGTTTGCCCATCGAATATTGGTGCTTGCACATTTCTAGATGAGCTTTGCGCTGCGGTTATAATTGGAGCTGGTGGGGCGGTTACTACTGCCTTCGCTGCTTCTAATTCTTTTTTCACTTTTTCCATCTCATGGTTTATTCTCTCTTCGACCTGGCTGACCTTTTCCTCGACCTGGTAAACCTTTTCCTCGAGCTGGTCAACCTTTTCCTCGACGCCTTTAATTTGTTTGTTCAGATGACCGAGCTCCGCTTTTATTTCGGTTGACTGTTTCTCCAGCTTCTGTGTGATGTCTGCCTTGATTTCGATCGCTTGTTGGTCCAGCTTCACTGATTGTTCATTTAACTTCGCTGATTGTTCATTTAACTTCGATGATTGTTCATTTAACTTCGATGATTGTTCATTTAACTTCGCTGATTGTTCGTCAAGCTTCGTAGTTAAATTGGATGACTGTTCATCTAGCTTCGCAGTCAGACTGGATGACATTAGCATCAACATTTGCATCAGCGCATTTTCTGGCTCCTTTGATTTTGGTGTGTCCACTTCTTCACCTTCTGCGCCTTTTTCCGCATCTGAGAGCTCACCCGAATCCAGATTCACGCCTTCCGACTCGATCGCGTCACGCAAGCGTGCAATCAGTATGGCCTTTGTACCTTGTGTAGCCAGATTCCGCTGTTCCAACTCCTCCTTGAGCTCCGATATGGTCAATTCATTAATTTTTAAGTTTAAGCTTCGTGGCATTTTTAATGTTTCTTTAAATTTTACTATTGTGCACTATAAAAATGTTCAAATTTTCACTTTCAAAATTTTTCTTTCGCACTTCTTGACACCACTGTCGCGTGTTATTTGGTTCGCGGCCTATAATTTTAACGTTCCGGGAAAGTGAAAACGCAATGTCTTTTAATTTAAGTTAAGAGTTTATTTAATTCAAGAAAGTGCACAATAATCAGTTTAACACTTTCACTAATTTTAATTTTCACTATTAAAATAAAATCTAACACTTGTCCATAAATTTCTTATCGCAATTGTCTTCTAAATCACTTCACTATTACGAAACACACTTCCTACACACTTTCGCAGTTCTTATCGCGGTCGAATGAATGATTCTCCCATTCATTCAGCTCGCCTTTATATAGGGTCTCTAAGTATTCACCCATTTCTCGCATATTGGCGAACGTTCTACCTGGTAGGTTCGAGCAAATTCATGAATGGAGTGACGTCGCTTGCAGATGTTGATTATGCTTGTTGAATTTACTCGCGGGTTCGAGTAAATTCATTTGTTGACGTTCTTAATGATGATGAAAATAATTGCGACAGTAGCTCGCAGAATTATTTGTACATGTAATTATTTGTACATGTAACAATATTACTAAATAAAAAAAAATTATTGTCAATTCTCGAAACTGCGAGATTAATTTGCAACAGCTTTGAGCATATGTACATTTTACACATGCTGCCTTCTGAAGTATTGTTTATCGAATGGAGTGAAAATGTTTCCCCATGCATAGAATAATAGATAGAGAATTGGAAATAAATAAGTTCATATGCCATGCTTTTACAGTTGGGCGACAAATTATAATTACATAGGATATGCTTCAAAGAATTATGGCGTGGGGTACAAAAATTCACTTAGCCATATGAAAATATTGTGGGAGTGTGCGCAAACTGGTGAGTGATGTTTTGAAGGGTTGTTTTTGAGGTTATTCATTTTCGGTGCATGCATATCGTTGGTTGATCACATAATGCTTCTGACATGAGCGTAGTTGCATCTACACAACTAGCAAAATTTTTGTATGTACAATGCGCGGTCTGCCCTCGAGAAACACTCTAAAACGGCGGAGTCCCCAAAAAGCCAAGCTATCGTTTGACATTCTCCTGCACCCTTCTAATTTTCTGCATTTACGCAGTCAGCTAAACAAATATAAACATTCTTTTGAGATGCCTTGTATTTATTTATATGGTACATTAAACCTCGGCCCAAATTCAACTTACATGGCTATCGCTGTTGTGTAAGGCCAAGATATTACTGTTATATCTTGTTTTGAGGTCTTTAATGCCCACAGTATTATTTTATTCACCGGGCTTACGGAAGGTAAAACTAGCCGAAAAGCTAATTGGCCAATTATGATGGTCTAACCAATCGTAATGACTTATAAATAACTAATGGATGAAAAATTCGGAATAAAAACTGAAAAGCTTTATTTCGAATAAAAAACATTAATTTTTGATCAACAAATAGTGATTTAGATTTTATTCTTAAGGATGTTTTTATCTGGGACTGTAACTTTTACCTCAACTAGGTTTTACTCCTCAAAGTACAAATTTCAATTATTTTTATTCCTTCGTACTCAAGTTGCATTACTCTTCCAATCCAAATTAATTTTCTGAGTTGATATTTCTTATCAATATCCTGTCAAGGATATTAGCAGAAAGCAATTTGCTATCAAAGAAAGTGTAATTGTAACTGCATACTATGCTCCATAAAACTTCAATATACTGCGCATTAGAAATCACTGCACATTGACTGGGTGAAAACTACTCAAGTTGAATTGCTCCCGGAAGGGCAGGGTCAAATTATATGTGTAGAATGGAGGCTTACAAGCTCTTCTGCATGCAAAATTTAACAGAATAGCGTATTAGCTGAAGGATGTAATTGAACGGGTACAAGAGCCCACGAGAGAAAATGAGAAGAGCCCATGCAAAGCGACTGGCACATTGTCGAGCGTGGAAAGCAATTATAGCGCTGGATTGCATTTCATCGTGCGACGAACGTCCTTGTTGGAAAACTATTCTCTGAAATGTTTCAACAAAGAGTGGAACTTTGAAAAAAAAAATTTACATACATATTTTGCCTTGACATGCAGAAAAGAGGGTAATTAGTTTTGACCCCGTTCCAAGGAGAAAAGGATGGAAATAAAGCGGAGTGACTTTCATAATTAAGCTCGATATGCTTTGTGCTGAATGTTAGTTAAAAAAAATTAAGATCACGAACTCTGTGAAGACCTTTTAGTAGGGATTCATCCTGAAAACGATCATCAAATGCAAATAAGTAACTTTTTGGTCAACAAAAATACTTATATTTGACTCTACACTTTACAAAAGAGAAACGGATTCAGATTCTTGACTTGAAGATGGCTTTACAAATATAAACAGTCATCAATCCCATCAGTGTATCCTTTAAATCCTTAAGCTTTGCATGTAAACTCGTTATTTCTTAATCATGTTTCCAATAGGGCAAAAGTCAATGGATTTACGACCATAAGGAAAGGAAACCCAGCTGGATTTTAGCCAGTTCACAATCCTCATAAATCATCCACATTTCGATTTTGCATAACGTCCATATTTGAAGTACGTAATGGACAGAATGCAGATAAATGTCTTTGAATAGTCTGCAAGTCGAATAAGTGATAGCTAGTGGACATTGGAAACCGTAATGGTGACTTGCTACATCCAAAAGACTTTTGTTCAGGATTGAGGGCAATATTATCATGAGGGCTACAAAAGGACCTAACCAGACCAGTATATGTCTCATATCTTTTCAAATTACAATGATTCATTCCGTTGAAAAGCATGAAATCCAGTTAAGTAAAAATCAAATTATTGGGTCTGAAAAGGACAAAGCACAAAATATTTAAGAGGACTTCAAACTTGAATATACACATCAAACTCACTTACGGTAATCTAAAAAATCAATCGGATTCTGAAATTCACAAAAAAAAAATCCCAGAAATTAGATTTTTCGTCAACTGACAAAATATTGTACACTCTTTCAAAACTATCCGGAAAGCAATAACATCCCTTGATATCATTTTTTAATAAAAGACCTTCGAGTCTCGCTGGTTTATAATTCGTTGTTGCCTGAAATTGAGTTGGATCGATTTAATTCATGGGTTGTTCGATAAAGCCCAGAACAGAAGCTGCAAAATATGGAGAAAGAAACCAAAAGTTATACTCACCCATTGGTCCGCTAACTGCAGGTGGTGGGCCCATGTACGTGCTCACAGGACCTCCACCGCCTGGTATCACGTTGGGTGGTGGTGTCGGTTGCCGACTTCCACCACTTACAATTAAACTACTTGTGGGCACTAGCATGGTGGTTGATGTATGTGAAACATTCGATGGTGCCAAGCTGCCTCCGTAAGGACTTGGCGATGGTGTGTAAGTCATATAGTTCTGTAACGAGAATAGAAAAAATGTCAAATTTTATTAGTTGTTCATGAGTACGTGCATAAGATTGAATGTGAAACGGTAAGCCCATAAATGAATTATTAAGCAATTATAGTTACTTTGTTTTAAGAATTTTCATTTTATGAAAGTCTAGGACGTATGCACCTAAATATGTTATATGAGAACGAAACCTTAAACAGTTAGTTTCTAAATAATTAAAGAGCATTACCAACATTGAGTCATATAAGTTTCTTTGGTCATTCACTGCCTGCTGAATTATTTTTTAGTGTTTTGTAAAAATATTTTTTTACTATGCCCTATTAATATCGGTATCTGTCTGTCCGTCAGTGCGTCACAGCAAGTTTTCTCAGGAATCACAGAAGCTATGGCCATCAATTCTTCTGAACAGATCCAAAGCATGTGGTTGATGAAACTTCCATAGTTCGTAAAAACTTCTAAAGCTTCTAAGGGAAGTCTCTCCATCTAAGGATGTGACCCCTTAAAGACTTTTTTTTTCACTGAAGGTAATCGAATGGGGTATCAAATGAAAGGCCTTAATGATATCTTTCACCACATTATGATTGAAATTACAATATCGATAGCGAGGTCGACAGAAGATACGGAAATACAGGTAAAAATTATGTCCCTTCCCTTTGCGATTGTGCACGTGCGGACCGAAAATCTGAGTACAATAACCACAAATAATTCAAAAATTTATCAATTTTACATTTTCTTGCAGGAAGAGAGTACCCTTAAATTCACAGTTGGTTAGACAGAACTACACTCAGGTCACAAGAATTTTGTAGATAACTTTCGATATGCACAAACATATAATGAATAGACTCAAGCAAAACTTTATCAACGTGTTCAACATATTAACGGAAAGTAGGTCGGAAGCTGAACCTGCAGCAAAAAACAGCGCTAAACTGTTGGCCAGTAATAATTCTGAGGTTGTATTACAATCATCACCAGGGTCGTTATCTTCTCGTCGAGATGCTACATCGAAAAAAGGGCCCCCTTCACCCAACACTCTTGTAACGGATACTCAACCAACGTCAGTAGCTGATGTTTCTAATTCCACTGAAACTCTGCCAGCAGCGCAAACCTTTTTCAAATATTAATTTAAATTTTGATATTCGAAACACTTTTCATAGATTTAATCTTTATTACCAAAATGTACGTGGCATGCGAACCAAGCTGGAAGCTATTAAAATTGCCTCTTCCATTTCCAGCGATGATTTCATTTGTTTCAAAGGAACCTGGTTGGCTCCTGATATCAGCAGCAGTGAAATTTTTCCACAACATAATGTCCATCGAGCTGATAGAGATCTTGGTTTCAGGTAAATCTGACAGTGATGGTGTACTTATTACCATTCATAAAGCTTTAGATAGCAAACTCTGCTCTGACTTTTCCCCGTCACTTCTAGTAGAATACATCATTGTCTTCATCAATATCCTCCAAGCCGTGAGTTTACTATTGCTTTGCGTGTATATCCCTTACAATGCTCCTTTCCCCATTTATAACCGTTTTTTTTCTCTGAATTATCTTCGTATTTCAGCAGCATCAACCATCTATACACTTTAACATGACTTGCCTAAGGTGGGACTCAGGCTCTCATACCCTTTCATCCTATCCTGTTTTCTTCTTTTTTATCGCTTTGTTCCCTATCGCAATTAAATATGATCCCGAACGCAAACAATCGAATTCTCGATTTCATCCTTACTACCAATCCTGCCTCTATCTTCTTAATCACAAAATCCCCCTCCAAATATGTAAAACCTGATCCCCATCATCCTCCGCTTGAGGTTCGTTTATCTTTTCTCGCACCTCAGTCCAAGCGCGCTCTTTTTTCCCCAAGATTTAATTTCCGTAAAGCCAACAATGCAGCCATTCAGCTTGAGCTGGATAATATTGACTGGAGTTCAATGCTACAGAAGCTCGATGTCAATTCAGCGCTATCAACTTTCTATGAGAATTTCAGTAGCGTCTTTGCAGACCGTGTACCTATCTGCCTTTTCCCTCGGAAAAAGAGCCGCAGCTGGCTTTGCGCTGAAGTCTCAGACGCTCTTTATTTGAAGGACCAGGAGCGGAAAAAATGTCATTATTCCAACTCTGACACTGGCCTCGCCAACTACCAAGTGCTTCGCAGAGAAGCTAAAAAAGCGGTTAAGAACACAATGCGATCTTATTATTATATGACTGAAACATCACTGCAATCTAATAGTCCTGAGCCCTTTTGGTCATACATTTTTTTTCCTTTTTTTAGCACAGTAGCCCCTCTCGAGCCTTCGCTTAGAGATAGTTAGAGTATCTCATTTTCATGACCGTATTGATTTTTTTCGGAAGTTGATTTGGTCAGTACCATGCTCCCTTGTGTTTGCTCAGCTGCTGATTGAATTAGTACATATAACAACTGAGTGATCACTCGTAGTCTGTCCGAAAAATCCCCTGAACTAAATCACGTTGTCCCCCAACGAGATTTGAACCTGGGACCTTCGGCTTATGTGTCTCATGCTCTAACCACTAGACCACACAGACTCTTTGGATAATGTACATAAATTCTCTGAAAACAACATCCCATAACCCTAATATCTTCTCATGGCAAAACTATCAAGCTTCAGTTGGGCAAGCTATCTCTGAACTTTTCGCTCAATTTTTTCCTCCACATTTAAGTTTTTGAACCCCACTATATACTCATCGTATCCTTCTCCTTCCATTCTTGAGCGTTCTATCGCGACATCTCCATCGGAAATTGAAAATGTACTGCTCACTTTTGACATTAATGGTGGTCCGGGTCCTGATAGAATACCAAATCTGTTCGTAAAGTCATTATCTTCTTCATTATCTACCCCACTATCAATTATTTTCAATATTAGCCTTTTTTCCTCCTGCTTTCCCGACGTCTGGAATTATGCTAACATCTGTCCGATCCTTAAGTCCGGAAATCATAGTGAAACCTCGAACTATCGTTCAATTTCTTCGCTGTATTGTTTTGGCAAGCCCCTTGAGCGAATTGTGCATAACGAAATGTACGATGACATCAGTAACCTGTTTGGAAATGCTCAACAGGGTTTCATTAAAGGTCGTTCGACAGTAACTAATTTGTTAGAACTTACGAATACCATCTCTCTTGCTTTTGACAAGATTCAACAAGTTGATGTCATATACAGCGATTTTGCTTAAGCCTTTGACAGTGTTGATCATGGCCTTTTGGCTAACGAACTATGGTTAATCCGCGTTTCCGACTCAATCCTCTCTTTGGTCTTATCCTTCTTATCCCATCGCTCCTGCACCGTAACATGGAATAATTTTTTTCATCGACCTCATTTAGCATAAAATCTGGTGTTCCTTAAGGATCAATTTTAGGCCCTTTGCCATTCAACATTTTCATTAGTGATCTTCCCCAATGCCTGTTCTCTGATTGTCTTCTTCACGCTGATGATTTTAAAATTTATCGTTCAATTAACTCCAGCAAAGACTGCTCATATCTTCAAAATGATCTTGACAATCTCCGAAATTGGTGTCAAGGTAATTTATTTCCTCTTAACATTTCAAAATGTTGTCACATGGGATTCACCAACAAAATTCATCCAATTTTATATGAATACCAGATTGATGGATCGCTGTTCGCGCTTGTAGACAAATTTAAAGATTTGGGAGTAGTATTTGACCCAGGTTTCAAATTTATTAGCATTTTATATTCTTGTTTGCTTTTTTTTTCTTATTTCACATTGCTCACTTTGTTTTTGTCCCATGTATTATATTATATTTTATTACCTCTTTTGTAATTGAATTCATGGATCTGTAAAAAAGTGTAAATAAATAAATAAATAAAAAAATAAACACATTTTTGCTTTAAAAGAAAAACCAGTGCTATACGATTTTCACCAGCCGCAATACAACTCAAATCGTTGACTGACTAGAATATTAAAAATAATTATATCCTATCCGAAAATTTAAACAAGATCGTATCAAAAGCGAAATGCCTGATTCAATAGGACTCCCAAGTGTTTATGTACCAAGTGTGGAACTCCCATTTTTCGCCTTAGGACTCACCGCCCAAAAACGTTCAATATATTTACGGATGCTTGGGTGAGGGCCCATGTTTCATATTCATAGCACATCACAGGTCTTATCACGGATTTGTAAATTTGGGGCTTTGTTTTCCTGTGTATGCAGCTGGTCTTCAAGACCGTCGAACTTCATTTCTGGTTCTCATTATTTTGGCACTTAAATACACAAATTCACTCACATTTTCAATCCTTTATTCTCAAAGTATAAAATTTGGGTATTTGAGATATTTTTCCTCGATTCCGTCATGAACTTTATTTTATTCTCATTGACTTGTAGCCCTACTAGTTTTGCCTCGATATCAAGTTTCAGGAAGAGTTCTTTAGCAGTTCTTAATGACCTTGACAAAATATTGATGTCGTTCACATAGGCTACTACTTAGACCGACTTGTGTAGCAATGGACCTTGTGTATCGACAGGTAGCTTTCTTACGACGCATTCCAGAGCCAAATTAAAAAAGCAATGGGGCCAGCCCATCTCCCTGCTTTAGTCCGATGTTTGTGTCAAAGGCATCGGTGAGTTGGTTATTGATGCGGGCTTCGAAGCTAGTCGACGTCATTGTCATTTCGATTAGACTAATCAATTTGGCTGGGATGCCAAAACAAAGCATTATTTGATACAATACGTTAAGTAAACAAAAATCGGGTGTGGGTCATGTTGAACTCCCAGCATTTTCCAAGTACCTGCTTGACAGTGAACAACTGGCCTTTTGTTGATCTACCTGCTCTAAAACCACCTTGATACTCCCCAGTAATACTGTTTACTTATGATCCAATTTTATTTTCTAAGATCTGTTAAAAAATTTTGTAAGCCGCGCAAAGCAGTGATATGCTTCTATAATTTTTGCACTGTAGCTTGACACCTTTTTTGTGGATAGGGAATACAATTGATTGGCTCCATTCGTTCCGCGTATATTCGTGTTGCCAAATGCACTGGATGACTTTGTGAATAGCTTTATGGGCACTGCTGTAACCATATATGATGAGCTCCACTGGAATCTCATCCATGCCTGGCGGTTTATTATTCTTTTGGGCTTTGGTGGTGCAACAAACTTCATCCAGAGCTAATAGGGCTAATAGAAGCTCTCCGGAAACATCTAAACGCTTCAATGCTCTGGAGATTTGCGGAGAATTAAGCAAGTCCTTGAAATATGATGCCCATCTTTTCTTAATCTTGGCTCATTAACGATGATATTGCTGGTGTAATCACGACAGAGTGTGGTTTTGTGCTTATAACCACGTTTCAAGCTTTTTGCTACTTTGTATGCTTATCATGTGCTTTTGCTTGTTAAACTTACTTCAATGCTTCTCAATTGGTCGCCCCAGTATTTTATTTTCTTAATTCTAATTATCTTATTCGCTATTCTTCTGAGATTTTCATAGTCTTGTCTCTTCATTCCAGTTTTCTTACCTACGTATTTTTTGTACACCTGATTATTTTTGTGTAACGCATTCTGGCACTCATCATAAAACCAATCATATATTTTGCGCCTCCTTGTGATGATAGCAACGCTCGTATAATGGTTCTTAATAACAGGAATTTAGCTTACAATGAAATATACCACTATTTGCCAAAGTTAGAGAAGGTGACGTTGGAAACGATTGAGAAAGTATTTCCTAAGGTTAAACATCCAAGCAGAAAGGAAAAAAATGAATCACCAACCATTTTTAGGTTTAAAAGATTGAAAAGCCTTTTTCTCATGCGTGTCAACAATATTTATCAGCAATTTTTGAACTACAACCATCCCTGTTGGCTTTGTTGGAATTATACCTGAAGAATGTCCGGAACTTAATCCGTTCATACTTCAGAAGTGAGGTCAGCAATCAATGGGCAGAAAAACTGAGGTGTGTTAGCACACAGGACCCAGATTGCATTTTCGCGAAAGTGAAAAGCTTACTCCGCAAGAAGTCTCAAGTGAAGGTATCGAATCTTGAAGTCACTAGTGATGAGGTAAATCTTCTGGATGGGACTAGTATCGAAATTGATGGTACAACTCCGCATAGAAACGGAAACAGGATTATATGTGATGGATTGCAGAAACTTGCCCTCAGTGGAACTCATCTCAAATTGGTTCATTTACCAAGAGAGGGAATAAAATATTTTCAGAGATCATTGAAGCAAAAGTCTCTGACTTCAAATCAAGTCCAAACGGTGAATCAATTCTTCATTTCAGTGAATCATTAACATCTGACCTCATACGAAGCTTGAATCTTATTGATTATTTTGTCAACTATGAAGACTTGTGTTTCATATTTGGCAAGATAATCAAAGAAACATGTGGTACTGACGGTATCCCAAACATAGTTCTCTGACATTTGCCTGAGGTTGCTATTAGAAATTATTGCATATTTCTCACTATTAGCAATTATTGCATATTGCTGAGAAATTCATATTTCCCAAATCAGTAGAAAAAAACTAACTCATACTAAGGTATTTTAGATCTTGAAGAAAAAAAAATCTTCGAGCCTGAAAGCTATCGCCCAATCAGCTTGCTGCCTAACATCAGCAACGTGTTTGAAGTGATACTAAACAAAACATTAAACGCCTACATTGAGAAATATGAGTTGATGCCAAATCGCCAGTTAGGTTTTCGTGCTAGGCATTTGACCATACATGCGATAACGAAAGTAATCTCAGACATCTGTTGGAAATTGAATGATATTTGAGCATGTCTCATTGATATAGAGAAAGCCTTCGATGGGGTGTGATTGGATGGACTAATTTTTAAAGACTTTCAGGACAGACTTTCAGGACACCTTGTCGCCTTGATGTGCAATATGTTATACGAGAAATCATTTGTTGTAGCTGATGGAAATCTGATGACAATGCGCAACTTCAAGGCCGTGAATGGTTTACAGCAGGGAACAGTTACTGCGCCTCTACTTTTCTCAATATTCATTGGTTTTCTGTTGCAAGACCCTGGTTAGACCAGTTTTGGCATATAAATGTCAGATCTACTACAACAAGAGTGCTAATACTATGAAAAGGTGAAGAGTTTTTGAAAACAAATGTCCTTGTGCATATACTGGTTTGTGCAGGAAGCCTGAGGCGGATTGCAAACACTTTATTTGGAATAGAAGAATTTATCAAACTGCTGAAGTGATGAATGTTGATACTTCATATTGAAACTTCTTAGGAATCATATCGCAAAATCTTTAACTGTGGGTGAAAACCTTGGGTTTCACAGCCGTTTTACCCTGCAGACGGGTATATAGCGACTTTCTTCGCTATTGGCTTCGTTTCTTCAGGTGTATCCTTCTATTTGGGCATGAATCGATATGTTTCTGATTCTGACGATGTGACAATTATATATCACATGTATAGACGGGCTAGCAATAAAAATATGAAATATAATCCAAATTTAATTCCACAAGATCAACAACTCCAATAGATATGTTGAGGCTGGTCGAGCTGCAACGGAGCGGCCTAGGTATTGGTGGCTGAATGACAATGTCTAAATTTCGCTTCATACAGTGTTATTTTGATATTAACAGAAAAATGCCATTTTTCATAATATAAATGATCGGATGGTTATTTTATTATAAAGGACAAAGTATGCCGTTAATAGTAGAAAATAACATCCGGAAAATGACCACCACAACCACGATTACAGGACCATATCCTTTTCATGAAATTTTCCATAACCATATCGCAAATTGGCGGCCCTATGTCCTCGAAAGCCTCACGAATTCCATCTTTGAGGTCTTTAAACAACGCTGAGCTGTTGGTGTGGACCTTCTCTTTCACGTAGTCCTAAAGGAAGAAGTCGCAAGGTGTTAACTCACAAGATCTCGGTGGCCAATTGTGATCACCTCTTCGAGAGATAACACGGCCCGGAAACTTTTCACGTAAAAGATCAATGGTTTCGTTGCTTAGGTGGCAAGTAGCACCGTCTTGTTGAAAGCAAACGTTGCTCAGATCAATATCATCCAATTTCGGCTATAAAAAATCATTAATCATCCCTCGATAGCGCAATCCATTCACCGTAACTTGTGTTCCAGCCTTATTTTCGAAAAAGTAAGGTCCAATGACTCCGCCGCACCATAAACCGCACCAAACAGTCACACGTTGAGGATTAAGAGGCTTTTCAACAATAACTTTTGGGTTTGCCAAGCCCCAAATGCGACAGTTTTGCTTGTTAACGAAGCCAGCGAGGTGGAAATGGGCCTCATCACTCAAGATGATTTTTCGATTGAATTCCGGATCATTTTCATGCATTTCAAGGGCCTTATCAGCAAAGACAAGGCGTTGCTGATGATCGGCCGGCTTGAGTTCTTGTGTTAACTGAAGTTTATAAGCCTCAAGATCCAAATTTTTATGCAAAATACAGTGTGATGACGTTTGTGGAATGCCGAATTCCAAAGAACGACGAGGGATAGACAAACCTGGGTTTTCTTCAACACTTTCGGCCACAGCAGTAATATTCTCGAGTGTTCTTGAGTAACGTGCACAGGTTTTATTCTTCACATCACCAATTTGTCCCAACAGCTCGAATTTTCCACCAATTTCTGTATTGCGGTCCGAGAAGGTGCTTTACGACGACCCAAAAATGTTCCAGTTTTACGAACCGTCTCTGCCAAATTTTCACCATTTTTATAGTGAATTTTAATAATTTTAATGCATCGTTGAAGCATGTGTTGTTCCATTTTTGTTAATGACGTAGTTTCAACTTGTCAAATGGCAAAAAATGACAGCTTCAAAAGTGACATTAATCTAAATAGTGGGCTATTCAAAATAACACCTCTTGTTGGAAAGCCCTTTAGTTTTTGAATTTCAGCTAATTATTGCTACATTTCGCGATGTATATTTATGGTATATTTATTATATTAGGTTCAGTTATAATGTTTAACACTTAGGTTATTAACATTCTGTTAGCATTGTATTAGTATAAGTTAAAGAGTTTTGATTGGATTTTAATTAGGTTATAACATGTTAGATGTAAGGTAAAAGCTCACTCTTGTGTTGCAATTATAAATAATTTTTGAATATTGTTGGTTTGTTTGTTCTCTTTTTTCTAATTGAACCATAAAATATATAAAACTTTTAATTAATTTGAATTGGATATTGTTTTTTCTGATTAAATGTGTTACATTGCTAGCTTATAAATTTAGAGAGCCACTGGACTATTAAGTTTTAGTATTTTTATTATTTGTAACTTGCTTATATTCTTTCAAAACTCAATACGATTAGTATTGAATAAAGCGCTTTTGGCTTTGACTTTGACTGCGCAAGACGGTTTCTAGCAGAATGTCCAAATCGTTGGCAATTGTGACACATACCCTGGCCCGTAAAAGGACGCTGTGCCTCCACGATGCACAAAAGGCGGCTAACAGATTTAATATTATAAATGCTTGTTTCATATTTTGGGAGAAGAACATTGACTAGCCTATAAAGACCTTCGGTCATTTTTCTTAGCTTTTTTTTTTAACAATTAAATTAGTTCGCCATATTTTTAAGCTAGCAACTTGTTTTTATTACGCTAGTCGGCCAGCTTAGCATTCACTTTTGCAAGCGTTTCTTGTGTTTGTAACAACGTTACAAACACTTGGCCTAATTTTAGGGTTATATTCTCGAGCTGGGCACCAGCGAAGCAATTTGCTCATCTTTATCAGTTACGGCACATCCGCCAACCAGACTTCATCCGTCGACATCCTGTTCTCCAAAAGAGAGCTATCTATATAATAGGAGTACCGGTTAATTCGTGCGGTTTTCTAACAGATGGCGTAACTTGATTTTTATTCCAGTGATTCATCTTTCCAAATATGTGTTGGAAAGCTACTGTCATATGGTTTCAGAATCAGTATGTGTCATTTAGCTGAAACGTAAGCAATAATAATTATTTTTACTCTTAAAATGGCGAATTTTGTGCCGAATAAAGTGTTTTTGCGGGGAGTACTTCTTCCTTGAAGAAAAAGACTGCCGAAAGCTATCGTATTTTGGTGAAAGTCTATGGTGTGCATGCTCCAGCTAAACGTACGTGCCAGAAGTGATTTGCACGGTTTGAAAGTGGCAAATTTGACTTGGAGGACAGCCCGGCCCGGACAGCCAACAAAGTTTAAAGATTACGAATTGGAGACATTGCTTGACAAAGATCCATCCCAAACATGCAAAATCACTTGACGTCGCTCAAAAAATCATTTCTGATCGTTTAAAAGCAATTTTTCCCAATAAAGCTTCAATTTTCGAAAAAAAAACTGGCTACCGGTACCCCTATTACTTTTACTCAATATCCACCAAATAACTTTAACTCACAATTCAATTTGTAATAAATTAAAAATTTTGAAAAAGACGACTGAAACTGACCCAGGTCAGCAATAGAATACTAAAGTACCCAGCTAGAGTCTCTTATATTCTTCTTCTTTTATATTTCTATCTCTTTCGAGCAACTTTTTCTATCTCTTTCTATATTCTGCCACTTTTTATCGTCTGTCTCTTTATTTTTTATGTTTCGTTATATTTTCTGCTTCTTAATATCTTCTATCTTATTCTGTCTTATCTTATATCCGCTTCTTTTTTCTTCACCTTTTTCAGCCTATTCTCTATCTCTTCTTTCTCTAGCTGTCTCTTTCTTCTTGATCTTTCCTCTTCTCTCTTCTAACTCACAACTCAACTCACTTGCAATTTGATGATTCAACAATCATTAACTCGTCAGGAGATGTTGATTTATCAACGTCTCCCATACGACTGTGTAAGTGTGTAGTTATAATATTCCGAATTGATATCACTACATGACTTACTGTGTGTCTCAATGTTCTCATTGCTGATGGTGCATGCATATACGTGCAATTGCAATTGTATTGTTCTTGGAGTCGACGAATATAGAATCGTCGTATAATTGCTGGCATCAAGCAAATAAAGTGCTGATGGAAAGTGAATTCAAGAAGTGAATTGAGACAGAGAAATAAAGTCAATGCCATGCATCACCGCAGACACAAAATAAAACTTAATAGTGAAAGAGAATGTTGCACGAAACCATAAAAAGCAAGAAGAGGGGACCTCAGAAGACGACAAGTGGAGACTGTAAGCGCCTAGAAGAACGGATGCGTTCCAACTATATATTTCTGGCTGAGAGTTTTTCTACTCAACTGACATATTTTGATTTTCAAAAATTAACAACAAGAGACAAACGGCGTTGACTTATTATTTCTCGCTATTTCAATACTTGTTAGGAATAGTTAAGAACTCAAACTTCCCACACCATATCGATTTTTCGTCACCTTGACGCCGAACCCTTAGTGTTTCCACCAGAGAATGAAATCGACAGATTGCACTCCTGATGGAGGAAGCCAATCAGGCAAATGCGATTCAAAAGCAATTGGAAGTAGTCCCAACTGAGTTGAGACAAACATCAATAGTTCAGAGAGACTCAAAATGAGCTGAAAAAGCAACGTCAGAAGAATAACGAGCTTATGGCTAAGCTCGTGGTGCATAGTTCAGTTTCACCAAGATCAAAATCCTCCAGAAAGAGTAAAGCCATAGGCTCACATCCCTCAGAACTAAATCGTCTTTGGAAGAAGCTACAGAGTCGAATTGAACCAGTCAATCAGGCAAATGCGATCTAAAAGCAATTAGAAGAAGTACTCACTGGGCTGAGAAAAACTCATCAACAGCTCAGAGAGAACCAAAATGCGTTGAAAGAACAACGTCAGAAAAATGACGAGTTATGGCTAAGCTCATTTTGCATAGTTTAGATTCACCAAGATCAAAATCTTCCAGAAAGAGGAAAGCCATAGGCTCACCATACTTCAGAACTAAATCGTCTTTGGAAGAAGCTACAGAGGCCGATTAGGATATGGTGGTCTCAAACGAAAATGTGTAAGATTTTCCGGCTTTGCCACCCCCGAAACCAACCGTTTTATTCCCAAAAACGGCAACCAAAAAACTCTAACAACTTTTCCTTCCCACAGCCTCGAAATCAGCCTCAACTCCCAAACAGAGTAAACCACAAGAACACTCGGATGCTTCTAATGAGACACGCTCTAAAGCTGTCCCCCCTATTCTTTGCGAACCTGAGAAATGGGCAAAGCTGGCTGCGCTTATGAAGTAGTTAAAGATAAAGCTCGACTCTGCCAAACGAGTATATTTGGGCATCCAGACTATACCCTAATCCACCGCAGATCACAGAAGAATAACCAAGCTGCTAACTGAGTAAAAATGGCAGTATCAGATGCACTTCCTCCCTGAGGATAAATAATTAAACGCGATAATTCGCGGTCTTCACGGACTACCGGTTCAGGAAATTAAAGAAAGGCTTCCACCCTATTGAAGTTTTCTATTTAAAACTTCAATCCGGCCCCTCTAGGCTGGTAAAAGTCCTTTTGCCGAAAGCGGAAACTGAAATCTACAACGTCAGATCTATCTGCCATCTTATTTGCCAAGTCGAATCAATGAAACTACGTAGTGGGCAAAAATTTGGCCACTCATCGAGTAATTACCACGCTCCAGCTCGCTGTGTACAGTGCGATGGCTTTCATCACTTTACACACTGCAAAAAGCAAATCACAATTGTGGACGAGCATCAATTGTGGACGAGAACACCCCGCCAACCACGGAGGATGTTTTAAAAACCCAAAAAGGGTCAGGAAAACTTTTGCGCAAATCGCTGCCTGAAACAAGCAGCAATCCAGTGTAAACTCCCCAAAACCAAATACCAATAGAACTCCTATAACTCCTGAGTAGCCACAAACTACATTTACTACACCAAATATGGAGCGATTTTTCATCAAAATGCGGTCACAGATCCAACTGATAATGCAAAAAGTGATGGCCACAACATTGCAGGGCTTCTTTGCGCCAACAAACCTAAGTAAAAACAATCAATGGCTTCCCCATGAATCACATTTTTATACTCACATAGAATGCAAACTCCCTGCAATAAAGGACTGGTGAGTTTAGGCACTTTATGGTTGTCCATTAATTTAATATTATTCTCATCGAGGAAATCTTTTTATAGACGGAAACTTGCCTCCGCTTTCCTAAGTATTATCTATACAGAAATGGTGGACTAACAGGAAGAGAAGGTGGGCTGGTCATTCTTGTGAGAAGAAATGTGAATCATTACTGGATTGAAACTCCACAACTACAAAGCGTCCAGGCGACAGTAATTAAAATAAAAACAAACTAGTTTCAGTTTATAGTGATGTCACTGTACAACCTCACTCAAAGTGAGACTCTCTATCAAGATCTAAGCTCTCTCTTCGATTTGAAGGCCCACTCTGGGTGAAAGGTGATTTCAACGCCTATCATAATTCCTGGAGTACTGTGAGGAGCAATCGAGCTGGGGTGAGTTTGACAGATTCATCACAATCAAAACCATAAAATTACATATGCCAAGTGAACCATACCATTATGGCCGATCTTCTGGGAACGTTCGAAATTTTGGAATCCCACGAGATTTTCATCACAATATCCGCACAACGGTACTCGATGATTTCTCTTCCGAAAACAAACCAGTGAACATTTTAATAGAGAAAATCTTTATAGCTGGACCTCTAAAAGTAAAGAATATTTCAAATTGCCGAGTTTTTAAGGATACTCTGGCCTCAGTAAGCGTTCACCGGCTGCTTAATTTAGCCAGTGATGTCGATGAAAGGATAGAACAACTTAACAAAAAAATCTTACTTACCAAGGAAAATAATACAGCCCAAACTCCAGTAAGTGAACACAACGTCTATGAACTTCTTCAAGATATTGAGCTCCTGATAAAAAAGAAGAAGCAACTACGGAGACGAGCCAGGAACACGGCTGATCCTAGGTTAAAACCAAAGCCGAACGGTTGACCAACAAAAGACGTGATCAGATTCACGAATTTCACAACACCATTTGGGAAGAATTTTTGAAAAGCCTCGAACCACGTGATTATAACTTTTGGCGCCTCCAAAATATATTTGAAAAACAAGCTAAATATCCCCTACATTCACGGGCCAAATGGCCTTAAATACAAAAGCACAGGAAAAGCCGAAGCCTTTGCAGACACTTTTGGGTTGCAATTCCATGAAAATAGTTCCCCTAAGGAGAGCCCTGAATCTGAGGATGAAATTGAGTCCTCTGTGCAAAGACTGCCAGCTTTCAAAACGACAGGCACTAACGAAATTCGTTCACTAGACTTACCGGAATTAAAAGACATGCTAAGCACGGTAAACAAATGGAAAGCCCAAGGCCCTGATTCGTTACTGTAATAGCTACCAACCAACATATTGCAAGCTCTGACAAACATCATCAACACCATTTTTCATCCACGCAAGTTCCTCAAGTCGTGGGAAACGGCAATTATAATTGTCACCCCGAAACCAAATAAGGATATTACTTTCCCGCAAAATTGACGACCGATAAGTCTACTGTCTCCTTTCTCTAAACTCACAGAAAAGACACTTTAACTCGGTGGTCCGAATAAATTGAGAACAATGAAAGAATACCAGATGAACAATATGGCTTTTGAACTGGGCACTCCACCAAACTCCTGCTAAGGGTAATCCAACATATTAGAAATGGGTGGAATCACAGGAAGTTAACAGGCCTAGCTATGTTCGACATAGCAAAAGCCTTGAAAAAGTCTGGCATGCAGGGCTGATATTTAAAATGTATGTATATTCCATTCCACTACCTTTGATAAAAATTATCAACCCTCTCCTGCAGGGTAGATCTTTTCGTGTAAAAATTGATAACATACTAGCCAACATGCAACCGATTCAAGCTGAAGTTCCACAATGATCACCACTCTTCCCATTACTGTACACCCTATACACTGCGAACCTTCCATGTCTGCCTAATAGTGTTCAAATTTCTCTATATGGCGACGACACTTGCAGATATTACACCTCGTGACAAGTAGAAGCCATATTTTCAAGTTTGAAACGATCCACCGAAATTCTTTTGGTATATTTTCAAAGGTGGCAGATAAAAATCTACGCAAAAAGACGATAACAACAAGCTCCTGCACTACAAATCGACTCAAACTCAGTACCTTGGAATAAAGCAGCACAATACCTAGGACTTAAATTTGACAATAGACTTACGTAGACTGACCACATACGTGACAAGAGACAACACTGTTTAGGTATCTTATCCTCCTTGCACCCCATCTTAAAATCAGGAAAACTGAACGTTACAAACAAACTCCTCCTCTGCAAACAACTTATAATACCCTGTCTTCTTTATGGCTGGATAGCCTTTTGGCAGACGTCAAAATCCAGCTAAAAAACTGCTTCAATCCCTGCAAAACAAGGCCCTGAGGGGAATCTTTAGAACACCCTGATACATCAGAAACATTGACATTCATAAAGTCCTCAAACTAGACACTATTGACAAATATATACTAGACCGTGCACTAAAACTGTTCGACAAGATAGACGAATACCCTAAGAGTACCCTAAAACCCCTAAGATCAACAAATAATGAGCACAAGCTCACCTACCCTAGCCTCAGGTCAATAACATTGTAATATGTTATAGGCCTGCCAGAATCTAGTTGTATTATTTGTTATGGGCCAGTTGGGTACAAAGATACTCACAGATCGAAATGGAGCAAAAGTGCTAAATTGCACTAGCTCCTCGTAACTCCGCAACTCAAGGCTGGCATCAAGCGTCGATGTTTGAGTTTGCTGAATGGTACTTTCTAATGCACTGATTTGCTCAAGATTTCCTAATCGTTCCACTAAGTCAGCAGGAGTACTTACCGCCCGTAACACGTGTTCATAATAATTTTCCCACACATTACTTAGCTGATCTTTTTTTCTGCATTATTTTTTCAACGCAGCACTACAATTTATTTTCACGAATATTCTACTTCTGAATTTGTCAGGATAAGCAGAAGACTAGGACCAAAAATAAGCACGTATGCCAGTTAATGCTGAAAACAACCTTTATTCTTCTCGATAATGCAACTAAAAACTGAATTTTTATTCAATTTCATTTGGCCACCTGCTCACCCATTTATCGCTTGCTGTCCACTGCCTTTGCCTCCTTTGTCTCCTTTTTCTCGGGGGCGAACAACACTCATTTTTGTGACAAGAAGGAGTGTCATCAATACTTTAAAAATTGAAAAACCATGTGGGAAGGAATATGACAAAGAAGTAGCATCAATTCATATTAGTTTAAATACCTGCTTATAGTGGTTAATGTGATTGTAAGTTCAGCAATAACCCTCATTGAAAGGCAATACTGATTTATTTATCTTCTAGTTCATTATTTGAGCTACAAATATCAACACTTAAATAAATCTCAGCGCTAAAGAACAATCTAAAATGATGGGTAATCTTTTGTTTCAGTGAGTTATTCATATTGCTATTCATGATGGCCATTGGATTAAGAGCAGACTTTAGAAGGTCTTGGCAATATTGCACTGTTCAAAGATAAGTACTTGCCTCCTTGCAACAGAATCCAATTAGGAATGTTACACAAATATAATAAGTACTTTCACAGAACAAATCCAAAACATACTTTTCATTTGGTTAGTATACGATTGAATTTTGCAGTTGGGGGATATTATCGATTTTCTAAGCATACTGTCATTTGCTCAACATACTGCAAATTTGTATAATTTATTTTAAACATTAAAAATAGTTTTTATTAAATACTTTAACATTCGAGATCTTAGCTTCTAAGATATAAAGTCAATGATATTGGTTAAAGCTTTTCAAAGAATTTCTAGCGGCATTAAATAATCACCTTTAAAAGAATTTAGATGCTGAAGTACTGTATTGAAAACTTACCTCATTACGTGTTACACTTGGTACTGGTACTGGCGTGGTCAAATCGATGTCAGCATCAATTTCCGATATATCATCACTGAAACCATTTGGTAATTGTGTCTCCCCTGTTGAACTTTGTTGAAATTTACTCTCGGTCTTAGCACCTCTCCGCCTATGAATTAACAATCGACCAACGACTAAAATCAGGCACAAAACAACACCTGCCGCCACTGACACAATTAGATATAAATAAAATCTTTCTTGATTTTCTGAAATTTAAAATGATTGGTTAAAATTGGTTTAGTTACAAGTAATATTGTACAATGATTACAATATAAAATACAGCGATTAGTAGACGATTGAACATTAGTCAACAAAGCGGTCATGATTAAATGATGTATTGTATTTGATTTGGCTATATTTTGATATAAATTTCAACTTTTAAGAAGAAATTTTGGTTTACAAATCAAATATACCTTTTCCAAAAACAAAACTAAAAATATATCTATATCTTTACCGACGAGTAACGAATTCTAATTAATTTGCAAAAATTTTCCATGAATATCAGACATGTAACCCCAATAACATGTATGCTTTTGAAAAATGTTAAACGTTAAATTTTTTCTGCAAATACACTAAAAAACAGAACTTACAATAATACAATTTCTAGGATAAAAATCAACATTGCCCCAAACGAAGCCTCCTCTGAAAATAAGCTCTAGCGTGCTACATGGACCATAGAAAACAAGTCGAAGCAGCAGGAAACTACTCGTGCCAGAAGGGTATTGTAAAATTACTCAAACAACGTCTTTTGAATATCAACACTTGATTTATACATACGAAAATTTTTTTTTAAATTTCCAACATAGTCCCCTTTTAGAAAGATACACTCCTCCTAATATTTCTGCCATTTTTTCAACCCGTCTAAAAAATAGGACTTGTCAAACTCTCTAAAATACGCCTCGGCGATGACCTTCTTGTTTGAGCTAATTTTTTTGCCGCGAGCCATTTCTTCATGTAAGGGAACAAAAAAAGTCACAGGGAGTCTGATCGAGTGAATACGAGGATACGGTAGCAATTCGTAACGTAATTCGTGCAGTTTGGCGGCGACCACTCGGGATGAATTTGCTGATGCGTTATCGTGGTGAAACAGCACCTTCTTTTTCGCTAAATGCTTCCGTGTCTCCTTGAACTTTTTGTTGAAGCGCTCCAATAATTCACTGTAGCATTTTCCAGTGATCGTACTTCCTTTTTCTATTAAACTCATGACTATAACGCCGTTCGCAACCCAAAAAATTATCGCCATGACCTTTCCGGCCGATGGGACCATCTTCGTTTTACTTTGGAGCAGATTCACTGGGAGAAATCCATTCTTTTGATTATTGCTTAGTTTCTGGTGTGTAATGGTGAATTCAGGTTTCATTAACGGTGAAAATGCGATGCAAAAACTCCTTCGGATTTCGCTTAAATTGCTCAAAAAACTGCTTCAAAGTTCACAGCCACATCCGCTTGTTGTCCACCGTGACCAATTGCGGTATCCATTGGGCCGAAAAGTTTTTTATCGCCAACTTATCATTTTAAATATTAATTGCCATTCCGGTCGACACACCTACGACCTTCTCTACTTCGCGCACTTTCGTTCATCGATCAGCGAGAATCATGGTGTAGCCTTTTTGAATGATTTCCTCGGTAACCACGTCTGCCGGGCGTCCTGGTCGCTCCTCATCAAAAACAGATGTTTGTCCACGCTTAAATCCATTGAACCAATATCTAACTGTGGTCATAATGGCAAATTGTCCTCATAATCAGCATCAAACTTTGCTTTTATCTACCGAACGATACTGCTCTTTTTACATTTTAGCGAAAATCACGAAACACGTCTTACTCGAATGGCTGCCAAATCCAAACTATCCTATCAATCAGTCTGAAATTTATTTACCGTCATTTGATAGATACAAACACATTATGGTAATACCAACTTCCCTCAGGAATACCCTCTGTCGTAAAACACGGGTACTTATTGAACCGCTCTCGTACATTCTGCATGTATGCGAGTAGTATGAGCTCGAAAATTTAATAAACGGTTCAAATGTGTTTCACACAATGGTGCCAGTCTCCTAAGGGCAAGAACCACTTGTTCTTCACCCGGGCCATCTTGGCTATCAACATGATAGGACATTTTCTTCGCCCGATGGAGACCAGTGTAATGAATTTCTACTTTCTGATCGAACACGGAACCGACCTCTCATCGGTTCTAGACGTTAAGTCTGAGTAGTGCCAACGGATGGTACCAACAGGTCAACCAATCCGTGCACCGTAATCCATTCACGCGGTGACTGCTTGTCGGCCAGCTAGTTCGGAGAGGATTTCGGTCGCGGGTCTCCGAATGGATTACGCTCAATTACAATATTTCAGTCACCTGAACTTGCCCGTTTTCCAAACGCGTCAACAATTACTCATCCAGAACGAGAAACCTACATTACGTTAGTTCTGGATGTGATCTATCCACAGATCTCAAATCAAAAACGCTACAAAATCCCATAGGCGCGTTACCGATTCACCGACGCGGTACCGAAAAATATACTACTCGAACTTAAACTGAAGAAAACTACTCTAAAGAAATGGCGAAACAAGCAAAGGTACCGCGTACCGCGCGCGACGCGAAACCGACTTCAGCGGATTTGTCGAAACCCTAACCTCGCGACGGCATACCTACCCTGCACTCTCCTTTCACGCTGAAAAAAAACGAGCCACTGAAAAGGAAAGTCGTTAGTTATCTAGCAATTCATGTTATCTTTTTATTTAGTTCCTAAAAATATGTATAATTTTTCTATTAATATTTCTATTTTTTTTCTGCTTTTATTCTCTATACAACACTATTGAGTAGTTAATAATAATAATATAATTGTGGTTTTAAATTTTAATTTAATAATTACTACTATCACTAACATCAGACGAATAGATGTAGAAACCTTTCCGTTTAATTATTTTTCTTTTAGATCATTTGTAGTAATGAGTTACTTGACTACGAACGTTATTTACTTTTCAAGTTTAATTAATGAATAGATATGATTAAAAATTTTCCGTGTGTGTGTGTGTGTGTTTGCGTTTATCAATTTTTATTTCAGTTATCTGTTCGTAATAATAATTTTATTTACTTTTATTTGTTGAAATTTTCAGGAAATTATTTAAACTTTGATGTTGCCTGTATTTAAAGGTAGATAAATATTTTACCCAGATTATAAAAATTAAAACTTTGTTTTCTATTTTCAACATAGAATTCAACTTGGTATAACTTTTACTTCATTTCCATTTTGACGCATACAAGAGATTCACTTAAACCGATGCTTTGGATTATTTGTGTGTGCATACGAGTATTCATCTTATTTTTTTTTTTTTTATATCAAAATTTAGATCGACTGTGATTTCAAGTATGAGGAAAGAATAAAGAAGCAATAGTATTTTTACAATGGGATTGAGTACAATTAAAATGAAGTAAAAAGTCATAAATGACTAACGTAAAACTCATTAATTTCTGGAAACTTTTCGATTAAGCATATTTATATAGCGAGCGATTTAAGACATTTCTGTGCTTCTTCTGTTAAATAATTTCAAAATTTTACTGCTATACTTCAAAGAATAATCATATTTCATTTTAAAATAAAATATTACACAGGCAGTATATATAGATTGGTAGGGATTATGTCGTTTTTTTTTTTTTTTTTCAAATAATTGCTTGGGTTGAGATCTATGATATAATTCAAAGACAATGGATCCCAATTCTGTAGGCGAAAGCTCTCCGTACTGAACTTTAAAATAACAAAATCGTTTTACTATGACGAAAACATCGCTTTTGATTAATGTTTAAATTCTGAGAATGCCAAATCGTAGGTTATAATTTTACTTATTCCGGTTAGTTGAGGTTCCCACTTGTTTTATGTGATTAACGTAGGCCTTTAAAGTTTCGCTTTGATTTAACGAAGCCACTCCGTGTTCCTTTATTTACCTTTATATTCTTTCGATCGCGACATGTCCTTTAATCTACGCCGGATTATTATAATCGCGATATGACTACGGCGAAATATTATAATCGCGATATACTAGTTGTTTTTTTTTTTTTTACTATTAACGGTTAGAACATTATCCATCCCGATTAGTGCACTTCAGGGATCTTGTTATTAAAACCACGAAATCGTTTCAACTTCCTCTAAGTTATTAGTTGGTGCGGCAAAAACTCGTTAGTAAGAACCTGTTATCAACCCCCTACTAACCGCAATTAACTTACTTCAATTGTCAACTATTTCGATTATTGTGTATCAGCGCTATTTCCAATGAAGGTAATAGTATAACGATTCATTATTAGCCAATTACAAATATAAAACGTTATCTAAATTTGTTTTTTTTTGTTTATGTAAAAATTGCCTAGAGTTTCTCCAAGCTCTTGTTGACTAAGTCCTAATAGTTCTAGTGATAATTGAATCTAACTGATACATTTGGCAATAAACATTATAATTTAAATGAGTTTCAGCTTTCAGGACTTGAGCTTAATATTGTTTAGAAGAAAATTATTAAATGAATGGACGTCACGCTAACTAGTATCTTTTATACAACAAATAAAATTTAAACTACTACTGACTATTTTCTTTTTCTTCAAATATATCAATTTCGTTTTCCTGTGGCAATTGTGGTGTTACTTCAACTTCGATTCCCGCATCAACAATTGTAAACTCGTCGACTTCATTTGTTACTATTTCTATAATTTTGTTTTCAGCTGACTGCATGAAAGTCCTCACATCTGCCAACAATTCCTCTTCTGGAACTTCTTCTTTGATACCGACTGAATGTTTTATCGAAGGTATATTTCCACTTAGTCCGCAGTTCACGCAACGTTAAATTTGATGAGGTGATCAGCCGCTGCATAGCTTCGCAATAATAGCAGCAAAGCTCTAGTGGATCACAATACCGAGTCAGTTCATTGTCACAATTGTCACCACTTCTCAAAAAGACATCAGACCATTCAAGAAAATTGTTTGCAGATGCGAAAACCTTCATGCAACCAGCTGAAAACAAAATTATCATACGAACGCAACAATTTTCGCTCAGGATTCCTTCTCATTCTTCGGCATTTTCTTGCGATTTTCTATCAAGAATGAGGTTAGAGACGGAACTCGGGAGATATCCGTTAGCAGACTTACCTTTCTACAGATATTTTCGGCACAAACGAGAACGAATACCGGAATCTGCTGCAACCAACAATTAGCAGCTGCTATCTTTGATTGCTTTCGATATTTCGCATCCAAGCCACAATACAATCACCAACAAGTACGGTCCGTTCATACAAATTTCCGAATTTTGCGATTCACGACACTGGACACGATTAGCAGACGACAGCCAGGAAAAACCAAGCCGACATGTGGCTGTCAAAAAATTCCGGTTGTCACCTCGGACAAAACATCTGTGTGTGGAATGGCACGCCATATGGCGGCAATGTGCCTCTCCAGATGTCGCCAGTGGCATAGTTTTCTCGATGGCCACGGTGGAGGGGCATTTCCAGATGGCTATGTCTCGAAATGTGCCGGGGTTGGATTAATTCTATATTTCGAATATTTATATCCACGGATCTAAATATTTGGACAGAAAAAAAAATATTTCCTGCACAACGATATCCGCACAACAGATGAAGTCCGCTGGCACTTCGAGGACATATCCATCTGGCCGGTTACAAGGGTTCGGGATCGGAATCACTTCGATTCCTGGGCGTAGGCGTCACATTACACCAGCATTTCCAGCATAAGAGGGCTGTTGCCAGCAAAACTGCGGTTTCGTCATAGATGACGGACACTCCTCAAGATTTATTTCAATTTACTGCCATTTTATTGACAGTGTGTTAAACTAATTGTTTGAATAGTCACGATAACAAATAAACCCATACATATCTGCAGTGTCTGCGCGTCCGTTGCAAACGCATATCTCCACATTTGTCACATGTTATTGTTGTAATTGATAAATTTTCAATAGGCTATAACTTGGCTTTTTATGAATTTTCAGGTAGTATGCATTGGATATCAAGTGGTTAATAATTTTCTTTTGATTTTATAGAAAAAAACGTTAAAATTCATAAAACGTACTATTATTAAGAAGGTTGATCGACTTTGAACTTCTGAGATATTTGTTGCCCTTGTACTCTTAAAGACTTACTTCTCTGATTTTTTCAGAATGTTCGAATTAAAAGTGTCCGATCGTAAGAGGCGGAGAGTGGGACATTACATTTTTGCTACATTTTCCCTCTGCCTACTCCCCGTGAAGCAAAAATTATCTGTTTAAGACCTGTTTTGGAGAGTTACAATTACAACCTTTCATTTGACACCCTTTGGCTAACTTTTGTAAACTTTCCTAGAGTCACTCCCTATATTAGGAGATCCGTTTTAAAAAACTTGTAGACATTATTTTATACTGAACGTTTAAAGAGGGCACTACTTTTGACCTACTCACCAAATTTCATGTTTCTAGTTTATATGGTTTGCGAGAAAACTTGCTGTAGCACACGGGCGGACGGACAGATAGGTCATGATTTTAGGAGGATATTGTAGAATTATTTAAACAATACCCTGAAAATTCGCAATAGAGTACAATGCTCGAGGGATATTATTTATTTTGCAAATACTTTTGAGCCATGTACAGTTGCTCTTAATGCGAATATGTATCTGCAAAAACATGAATGCATGTAAAAGCTGCCCTCGAGCTAAATACGGTATGAGATTACATTTTTATCCAAAGAGTACTGCATTTGAGCTCCACACACTCTAATGCTACTTGCAAATATATTGTCTGGCGGGAAAATTGCTATTGTTTGATACTACATGGCAAAAGTTTAGCCAAATATGATTTTTTCTGTTGTTGGAAATTGAATATTTTATAGTTAATTCCTTGGGACGTGGAATTTCAAATGGCCGCTGGTCTTTATAACAATAATTTTTTTGTTTTTGAGTCAAAGGTCTATAGTTCTTTGTGTTGCTACAAGTCCTTTAACTTTTTCAAAATATTTGGTGAGGACTTTTGAAAGTATAGTATTCATTATCAACAAAAACTTCCAATAACGGGGAAGTCAGACTCTCTTTTAAAGAAAAATAAAAAATAGATGAGAAACATAAAATCTGAACCGAAAACATTACAAACCTTTTCCTGCTGTGGATTTTATGGATTATTGAAAAGGTGAATTATTTATTTATGCGGATGTTGAACATAATGTAAATCTTGGAAATGTGAGGAAGTTAGAATAATTAAGGTATCTTGATTGTTTAGTAAAATGAACTTTATTAAAATAATATAGAAAATATTACAACAATTTGAGAATACGCGACAATATACAATTAGTCTATAAACAACACGACAGTTCTTTTTCTAAGAAGATTCTTAATTCGACTGACAAGTGTCAACAAGTATAGAGGTTGCTATGCCGATACAGTGTCATTCCCGTTTAGACATCACAACAATATTTGTAAGTGTCTCTAATCATATACGCACACACAAGTGCGTATTGTCGCGCGAAAATAAGCGTAAATATTTCCAACACGCCCTCTCAAAGCGCACGTCACTTACATATACTTAGACCTATCTTCTATAAGCAATTTTTGTGACTTAAATTATTCAACAGTTTTGTTAGTATATCCAACAGTCTTCGTTTGATAGTTATCAAGTGCGCAACTAAAATAAATTGTGTAGAGCAAAAATAAATTGAGCAAGAATTTTAAGATCTAGCAAACGGCAATGCCGGAAACGAAACGTAAAACGAAATCTCTCAGTAACAAGTGCAGCTGCAATAGAGGATGAAATGATGAGCGAGACATCGGACGAAAGTACGACGGCATCCGACTGTGAATCAATGGTCAGCACCATCACGGAAATAAGCGAGACAGCGTATGATACAACTGACGTCAAGGAGCTCAGCGTGCTTATCAAAAAGTTTGAAAGCTGAAAACGCAAAGCTACAAAAACAGGTGCAATTTCTCCTAGCTCACCAGGGAGAAAATTTAGCTAGACTTCAATCAGCATCAACAGCAAAACCAACGCAACATCTGATTCAACACCGAATCAAGCAACGACGACAAACAAATACGGAGTTCTTTATCCCAAACTAGGCAAAGCAAGTGCACGAGATGCAACAATGCAGCAAAAATCAAGCATCAATCAGCAACAAGCGGCTAGCAGCAAACAAGCGAATCTAGATCCTCGGCAACAAACAACACATAAGGCAAGCCAAAAAGTTCCCCCGATCGTTATTTTAAATGAAGACCATAATAAAATCTGTAGTATCCAAAACTCCATATTAAATAACCTACCAAATAATTACCTTCTAAAAAGAAGTGGCCCCGCCGAAATTCAAATCCTTTTAAATTCCAAAGCTGATTTTGAAGCAACAAAAACTTCACTTAAATCGCAAAATACAAATTTCTTCACATACACACTTCCTGAGGATAAATCTCGTTCTTAAATAATTCGTGGACTGCACCACACATACCCTCCAGCTGAAATCATTTCAGATTCGAATAACCAAGGAATAGGTGAAATAAAATCTGTCCGTCTATACGATACCCCTCATTTAAAAAAAAAAACATGCAAAAACTCAATCTGTTCTTAATTACTTTCGAGCCAAACTTTCAGCTTGCAGCCCTCAAAAATATAAAAGCCATATTGCACAATATTGTTTCCTTTGAAAGCATCAAAAACCATACTGAGGTACAATGCAAAAACTGCCAAAGAATTGGTCATACCGCCACTAATTTTAAACTGCAATTTAGGTGCGTTAAATGCAGTCTACCACACGGGCCAGGCAACTGCAAAAAAGCCGAAAATGAGGCTCCCAAATGTGCTAACTGTGGTTCTAGTAACCATCCGGCTAACTACAGGAACTGTGACGCTTTCCGATCATATCGTGAAAAACGTGTCACGACCGCAATTAAACCTTCAATTGCCCGGTACCTCCTTCGCTTCTGCTACGAAGCCTACGCCACTGAACTTCTCCCTAGAAAATGAAGTGCAAACTCTGTTCAACACGAACCTCAAACAACTCTCTAGCCAACTCAGTGAGTTCCCCCCCAAAATTCAACAGCACAACCAGTACCATCGAAAAACAGATTTTAATGCTTTCCTTTTTGTCCTCCTACGATGGAACTCAAAATAATTGAACTTAACGTCAACTCAATTATTGGCCGAGCACGCCGGCATGAACTTGAGATCTTCCTAGCAGAATATAAACCCGATATTGCCTATTGTGAATCCATAGAAAATTAACAGTACGCATAATCTTCATAGCATCACATTATAATAAGCAAGTTAACAACACATCAAGAAAAATATGCAACTAAAAAAGAAATTCAAATCTGGAATATATTTTTCAGAAAGCGGAAAAACATGGAGGATTCAAATGAATCCAATGGAAGCTTGAATCGACAAACTTTAACAATCATAAAATACATTTTTCATTCCGGCTTTATTACCTCGTGCACAATTCAAGGCTAAAACATCAATTCTCAATCGCTTATCCCTCTTTCTTCGCTTTCATGTTGTCCGCACGACGTTTAACAATCAAATGATCCTTTTGACACATACACTCGCAAGACGTGTATCGTATACAAAAATAGGTCGGCTGAACAATGCAACGTGTAAACATAAGGGCGTAAGCGCGAAACCTGTTTGGAGATGGGTTTTTACCATTCCCGTGAGAAAAAGCTTAATGTTTTCCACACTAACCGCAGGAATTTTTCCGTTTAAATGACCCAGTCTTTCATGCTACTTCAACAGTTCGGAGCAATTCGACTGGACAACTGCTTCCGCACAATTGTTATTCTCCCGAGCTTACGTTGTCGCGCAGATTCGCGATTATCGACATATTACCGCACTCATCACGTATATACGCGTCATTTTTCCGGAAAACTACATCATGTTCTTTATTGGCAATTTTTGCAACCGATATAAGGTTTTTGCGCAAATCAGGCACGTAAAGCGTATCTTCAAAATCAATTAATTTATCGCCATAGTCACTTGACACTGACACATGTACAATGCGTTTTCCTTTACCTTCTGCCAACGTTTGACAGGCTAAATTTAGTTTTTCACCATTTGACGTACACAACGACTTAAACCGTCCTTTATCGCCACATAGGTGCGTAGTACAACCACTGTCCAGTAACCAGGCAAGATTTGCCATTTCCATCTTCGCAACGTAACATCGTTGTTTACATTTGTATGATTCGCCGCGTTGATCTATTTCTCCGGACAACTTCGGACTTTTTCAGGCATACGTTTGCCTTCTGTCCAACTGTACCATATTTTTAGCAATTTGTCCCGCTTTATCCCATTATCGCTTTCTTCTTTCCTTTCTTTGCGTGGTTTTGGCAGCCACAGTCGTGACAGCGCTTCCAGTATTTTGCTTCCTAGCTTCATTCTCTTCCATAATTTTTATCTTCAGTGTCTTCGCCGCTGGTAGCTCATTCCGAGACTTGATCGCGCACCAGTAGTTGTCATATGAGGAAGGAAGACTATACAACAGCATAATGGCCAATAAATCACCATTGGCCTGCACGTTCAAATTTTCTAATTTATCCACGATATCGGAGAATTTCCCGAGATGGTCTTTCACGTCACCACCTTCTTCCAAGCGGTAAAGTTTAAGCTGCTTCAAAAGTGTTGCCTTTCGCGTGGGCCTTTAGATGCATAAATTGATTTCAGCTTGAGCCAAAGTTATAGTTATTAAGGTATCTTGATTATTTAGTAAAATTATCTTTATTAAAATAATATAGAAAATATTACAACAATTTGAGAATACGCGACAATATACAATTAGCCTATATACGACACGGCGGTTCTTCTTCTAAGAAGATTCTTAATTCAACTGATAAGTGTCAACAAGTATAGAGGTTGCTACGCCGATACAGTTTCATTCCCGTTTGGAGATCACAACAATATTTGTGTCTCGAATCACATACACATACACAAGTGCGTATTACTGCGCGGAAATAAGCGTGAATATTTCCAACATTATTATGTTATTATTAAGTTAATCTATTACCTGATGCACTATCAATGTGATCAACAACAAAAATTTGTTGAAGTTCTTTGTCGGTCACGACGGACTGTACTGACTCCTCATCTTGGACGTATTATTTATTGCCGGCTCTACATTCTACCCGTACCATGGACCGCTGGCCACACACACATGCGGCCTCCAGACATGGCGAGTGGAGTTCTTATCATGCGCAACGATACGCGCCTAAGATCAACATTGCAACTCAAGTACAATCAACAAAGGAAATTGCTGCGTTGGTTGAACACAACGTTGTATTGGTCGCGGACAATGTTGCAACCCTAGTGATATGCACTTGAGATTAACGTTGCAAATCAAGTATAGTCAACCGAGGAAATTGGTGCGTTCATTGAACACAACGTTATATTGATCGCGGACAATGTTGCAACGCTTGTGTTGCCGCCACATTACTCCCCCCCTCCCCCCTTAGTGCCTTGGCCACGATACTATCATACAAAGCGTACGTGTGGCCGAATCTTGAACCAACTGCGCGTGGTTTTCGTCTATTCGTTGATGGGGGGCCTCACCGTCGTAGCAGATTTGGGCGTGAGGAATACGGGTTCGAGGCTGTTGATTGAAATCGAAGTAAGATGTCCATTGACGCTAACCTTGAAATATATGTCCTTCCTGCTCAGAACAGGTATACATACCGTCATATCGTGGTATGAGCGATGATTTAACTTTGTCCTTCCATATGAAGACTTGCGTACTGCTGCCTAATGTTTAGTGTACAAAAGTCGGGGCGATGGTGTAATACGCCATGTCCTGAGGTCGCTGTTTTGTCATGCGTGATCTGAGATCGCGCGAGAAGTCCGTTTCGTTGAAGCTTGGCTGCGATGCGGTAAATAGTTCCCCAGGAAGTCTTAAGCTGGTGCCATAGATCATGTCTGCAGGTGTAGCATTGATGTCTTCTTTTAATGCGGCGTGCAGGCCTAGGAGCATAAGAAGAAGCACTTTCATCCATTCGACTGCATTGTGGCAGCGGATGAAAGCTCCGACCGTGCGATGCCATCTTTCGATGATTCCGTTGGCAACATGATGGTACGGGGTGGTCCGCAGGTTGTTATTTCCCAGAATACGGGTCAACTCAGCAAAAATCTGGCTTTTGAAATTTCATTCTAGATCGCTAGTGATTCTTGCTGGCAATTCAAAGCAGCTAATCCATGCATTGATTAGTGCCTCAGCGACTGTTGTTGCGATGATATTCTGGAACGGAACGGCCTTGGGCCAACATGTGAACCTGTCAATGATGGTTAGGGAATAGCTATAGCTATTGTTCGGGGGCAGTGGTTGAATGAAGTCTTTGTTAATATGCTCAAATCTGGTATCCGGCGAGATGTATCGTCAACGCGGTGACTTGACCTGACGTCCCATTCAAAGCTATTGATTGCCTTGTTCATGGCCGACCAGAAGAAACGGCCAGTGATGAGTCGTCTAGTTGCTCGTATGCCTGGGTGGACTAAGCCATGCATCTTCTGCATAATTGTTGCCCTAAATTGCTATGGTGCGTGAGGTCGAACCTTGTTGTCAGTGATAATGCAGTGCAGTGGTGAAGCAGAATCAGCAAGCTTCTGCTTCTTCCACTCTAGCTGATTTGTTCAGTTCTATCACAAAACCTTAAGCTCGGGCTCGCTCTGTTGAGCTGAAGAGAGAGAAAAGAGGTCAATCTTTTAAATCGTACTTCTTCTTCTTCTTAGCACAACAGCCTCTCTCAGGCCTTCGCTTCCTGCGAATAGCGCCTCCAACGGTCTGTTAACCGTATCCTCCACTTCCTAAATCCGAGCAGCGATGAACTGTCTTTGTCAACCGAGTCAGACTAGCGTTTCCTCGATTTCCCCCATGGCCTCCGGCCTTCAGTTCTAACGACGCATACCTTCTTGGGTATCCATTGTTCGTCCATACGATTCATGTGCCTAGCCCATTACAGCTCCCGCAGTCTTATAAGCAATGAGACCTACGGCTCGTCCAAAATTTCATACAGCTCATGGTTATATCGATTTCGCCATAGGTCCCCGTCTAGCTTCGCTCCAGTTATTCGCCTCAGGACCCGTTGCTCAAAGGCGTTCAATATATTTGCGGATGCTTGGTTTCGGGTCCATGTTTCAAACCCATAGCATAACACAGACCTTATCATAGATTTGTATACTTGTAGTTTTGTTTTCCTGTGTATGCAGCTGGTCTTCAAGATCGTCAGTGCTGAATAAAATGTTTTATTTGCGAGCTGTATCCTTCGGCGTATTTTGCCTCTTTTATTGGCCGTCTTCGTTATTTTGGCGCTAATTACACAAATTTGCTCACATTTTCGATACTGTATTCGCCAAGTGTGGTATTTTGTGTATTTGAGGTATTTTTTATCGACTGCGTCATGAGCTTTGTTTTATGTTCATTGATTCGTAGCCCTACCAATTTAGTTTTGCTGTCAAGTTTCAAGAAAAATTCTTTGGGAGTTGTTAATGACTGTGACAAAATGTGGATGTCGTCCGCAAAGACTACTACTTGGCTCAACTTGTATAGTAATGTACTTTGCGTATCGACAGGTAGCTTCCTTAGGACGTACTCCAGAGCCAAATTGAATAGCGATTGGACCAGCCCGTCTCCCTGCTTTAGTCCGATATTTGTATCAAAGGCATTGGTGGGGGTGGTTATTAATGCGGACTTGGGAGGTCATCGACATAATTGTCATTTTGGTAAGACGGACTAATTTGGCTGGGATGCCACAGCAAAGGATTGTTTGCTAAAGTACATCACGATCAATACTGTCGTATGTTTGCTTTAAGACAACGAAAATTTGGTGTATATCTATGTTGGTGCAGCATTTTTCAAGTAACTGCTTGACTGTAAAAATTGGTCTATTGTCGATCTACCTGCTCTAAAACCACCTTGTTACTCCCCAATAATACTGTTGGCGTATGATTCGATTTTATTTTCTAGGATTTTAGAAAATATTTTGTACCACGTAAAAAGTAGTGATATGCCTCAATAATTTTCGCACTGTAGCTTGTCACCTTTTTTGGGGATAGGGAGTATAATTGAGTGGCTCCACTCATTCGGCGTATATTCTTGTTGCCTAATGTACTGTATAACTTTGTGAATAGCTTGATGAACACTACCGCCACCATATTTGATGTGCTCCACTGGTATCTCATCGATGCCCGGCGCCTTTTTATTCTTTTGGGCTTTGATGATGGAACAAACACCAACCAATGGAAGCTCTCCGCAGACATGTTCTGGAGCTGTACAGAGGACGCTTAGTTTAGTGTGGGAAGGCGTTAAAAAGAGGGATATTTTTCTGCGTTTTTGAAATCAGTTCGACGGTGAGTGCTGGAGTAGGGCTGCTGTGTTTGAATGGGCTAAAACATTCAAGGATGGTCACGAAACCGTCGAGAATGAGCCGCATAATCGTCGACCGCAAACCAACACCACACCAGACAACATTTGCCGCGTAGAACAACTCATTTTGGAGGACCGTAGGATGAATGTTTAAGTCATTTCGGATGAACTCGGCATCAGTATTGGTAGTGTAGAGTTTATCATCCACGAACACCTGCAACATCGAGAAGTGACGTTGCGATGGGTTCCTAAACCAGCACAAAGTGCGATTCTTCTCCAGCATAATGCGCACCCTCATACCGTGCGTCTAACGCTCGATACAATATCGAAATTCAGGTGGGAGGTACTGGAACACCTCCCTACAGTTTGGATTTATCACCCTGCGACTACCACATGTTTGGACCACTTAAAGAAGCCCTCGGAGGTCAAAGTTTCAACACTGACAATGAGGTAGAGGAGCTCCTGCGCACATGGCTGTCCAAGTTGCCCAAGGAATTCTTCGGCACCGGCATCAAAAGGCTTCCTGAAAGATGGACAAAATGCGTAACTTGTAAAGTGAAGTATCTAGAAAAATTATAAGTTTTTGTAAATTTTTTCGATAGCAAATAAACGTGTCAGAGCATTTGTCCCGATCATATTTGAACCGCCCTCGTAGTTACGCCACTGATTAAAAAGTAATGCGGAAGAATGTTGTGTAATGCAACAAAATGTGCCGTGAAATCCTCCATACACAATGAAGTGAAGAACTTGTTTTTCAAGAAGAGAGCGCAGGAATGCAACTAGCGGCTCTAAATTGCGGAGAGCACACCAAAAAGCCATCTCATAGATGTTAAAATCACAGAAGTTTCTATTTCCGTTTCATTTGAAGAGGTTGGTATAAAAATAAATAAAATAAATAAAATATTGGTCATAATTACCTACTAGATTTGTCATTTATTCGAGGAGGTGTCAGTATCATCGCATTCTTTATGGAGAAAATTATGCACCCTATTTGTTTCACGATTAAAAACCGGCAAGCACTTAACCTAAATCTTTCAGTTCATTATTCTACAGCAATATTTCAACTTGGCACACTATACAATCGAAATAAAGTTTCAAGAAACTATACAAATTTGGCTACTAAAATGGATGCATGGAGTAAGTTGGTAAATGGCAATGATTGGTTAGTGATATACTAATGGAATATTCTTTCACATAACTGACCGCAAGAATAAATGAGTCCAATTTCAATGTACTCCATTGATTTATTGACAGGAGAATTTGCGTTATCATGCCAACAAGTGAAATTGAGTTAAATTTGGTCCAAAGATAATACCCTAGTCCAATCGTATATCCTGCAGAAGAAAAATTATACGAAAGTGCTGATCCACCACCAAAATAAAATAATAAATTACATAAAGCTCACGCAAGGTGAACAGGGGGAGAAGTCAAAAGGCAAGGAACGTGAAATGGAAACAACAAAATAAATTAAATGTAAAGGGAAAACACCATGAGCCGGTAGTAAGGGAAAATACAAAATACTCCGAAATGATAAAGGCAAAAAAATAAGAGGGAACTTACGTGCCACGAAAATATATGCCTGTATCCATTCAACCAGAAATCCAATAACTTGGATGCGCTCACCATTCTCAAGTGAATTGGGCGGGCATTCGAGCACGGGCCCAGCTTTTTCGAGTACATCAATTTCCGTCGAATTCAGCAAATCTTTATCATTGCCAAAACTTTTACCGAAAACTTTCCTGGAATATTTTCTAGGATAGAAATACTCTGGGTGGTGGTGTTGTTGCTGTTGTTGTTGTTGGTGGTGATGGTGACGATGATGATGACGACGACGAATGAGATATTTTGGCGCTATTGTGCTCTTAGTGGAAATAAACTCTTCAACTTGTTCATTCGGACTTCGAAACTGACCAAATATGTCACCATTTTCGAGTTTTGGTATCAGAAAACTTTCCGTCGACGTTGTCATCATCGTTGACGTCGATGTGCTAGCATGAGTTGTCCAATCCGATGAAATTGACACACTTACAATATTTTCGGTATTTCTCAAGGAATCATTTCTGTCAAAACTACCCGCAACCTCAGCACCATCGTTCTCACCGTTAAAAAGCTCTTCTTCTGTAATTAATGAAAACGAGAAAGAATATCAGCGATTCCTTTTTAAATATTTCACAAGAGGACGTTTTTCTGCTGAAAGAAAAGTAATTAGAAAAGAAACGGCAACTAAAAGGTAATTTTTAACTTCGACTTTGTCTTTCGTTACTTTATTTTTCTCAGTTCATCGCCGCCAAAGGAGGACGGGAGGATTTTAATGGTTTTAACTTGCATCACAAGAAAAAATATTTTGACTTTTAACAGTCTTGTTTGCTTTTCACTTAATATTCTTTTCAGTTTATTAAAATTGAAGTGACTCTAAAGTTTAACTGACTTTGTAATTAATTAATGTAATTGATGTTTTAAAAGCAAGTGTACCTAATTACGTGCTTCTTAGCTAATTATTCTTTTGCTCTCTGTTAATGGTGAAATAGGTAGTGAAACAAAATGGTGGAGGAAGATTAAAGCTGGACCAGTAGATTTATGGAGTCTGCTGAGTTTATAATTTTAAATCTTTTTCGGTTCAGTTGACTTACTTGAATTTATGATAACGTGCATTCATCTTAATCATTTACACTCCACACTGGGGTGAGCCAGTTAACATTGAAGAGTAATGAGTACAAATAATATTTTTAGTTTAAGCGCTACAGCCCTCTTTGGGCCTTGTTCTTGAACATATGTATTCGTACTCAAGAAGGTGATATGGGGGAGATTTCAACACTAAAGCAATCGAATGGGGCATGCCTCAAACAGATCCGCGGGGAAAACGATTCCTAGAAATGGTGGCCAGCACGGCGTTCGTTGTACTAAACACTGGAAATACGCCGACTTTCCGCCGTATTGGTTGGGAAGGAAACATACCGAACGTCACATTCGCCCCGGAGTTCCTAGTATGGAGGATTCACAATTTGAGAGTATGAGAGGAATACTCAGCCAATCATTATCAGTGCATTCTGCTTGAGATCAGTGATATTGTCTCCCGATGTCCGTGCTCTTAGCCTACTACAATTGGGTGGAACATTGGAAGGATGGACATCGGGAGGTTCGTCGAAGTGCACACAGGAGATGTTCCGCTGCAGGGAGAGTCGCAGAGGTCGGAAGAACTGGCAGCTCAAGATGTGGTGAACTTAACTATAAGCATCAGAACGATTGCTTGCAACGCTTCTATGCCCCTTCAAAGATCCCGACACGGTGAGCCCTCAGTGTACTGACGGTCGACTGAAATTGCTGAAAAGGGAAGAGAGTGTCACGAGCTTGGGCATGACCATAATGCATTGGAAAAAAAGAATTAGGTGTACAAAAAATATGTTGGTAGAACAACTAAGACAATAAGAGAATACTATGAAAATCTCTTGAAAAATGCATATAAAGAAGAAAAACCATGTCCTTTTGTCTTAATTTTTAAAAATCCTCTAGGGTTTAGCTTCTAAAAATATTGTCTTTTTGTATACTAATTTATCAAATCAACAAGTTTTCGTTGAATTTAAGGATAAGTATATGATTTCACTGGGAAAAATTTGAAATTTACAAAACATACTATAACTAATAACTTTAAAGGAAACATGGCTTTGGGATATTAATGGACAGGAGATGGCGATTAAAGTTTCGTAAATTATAAAGTACACAAGTTTTCCTCCCACACCATTAACACTTTTCACTGTATGGACTTTATTTGGCACTATGCAGGTCACCCATCTTCAATATTTCTGAAACTTTTAGAACCCTGACTAAATAACGACTTAATTTGAAAGAGTTAGTCAAAAGTCTCGTCTGAATTTAACTTAACATTGATACAAACAAAATATATACAATATTACCTGTGTAGCGTCTTGTGCATGACGCGCGATGAATAAACACAAGGGTAACAAAAACAACCTGTATTTAACTTCGCAAAAAACGTACATTGTAATCATTTAAATTGAATGAAATATGGACTGCACTGGTAAAGACGTCTGTTCGCTTGAACATTCTGATCGAGAATGGTTGAATTGTCTTCTTGTCTGCTTTAACTTCGCTACAGCTTACTAAGTGCACTGGCGTCACTGTGTGTTTCCTACAGGATCCCCCTTCAAATGTGTGGATACTTGGTTACAGCTGATGTTTTGAGATTTGCTAATTTGTCGTGAATTGAATTTTCTTCCGTGGTCCAGCATAGGTTTTAATGGTCAGTTGCGCTGAACTTGATATGTCCTTATCATTTTGTGTTGGATGTGCTTGTTCCAGCCTTTCTGTTTATATTCTACATTCTTTCCTGTTGATAGAAATGATGAAGACATTGTCACTACTTCTGTCGATTACTTGGTGACGTCGCGAGTAAGAGGGTTATGGAGATTTTTTCGGTTTGTCGTCGCGTAAGAATACATGTGTGCAAGCATGCATGTCCTTAAAGATGAACATACTATCTTTGCAATGGTGTGCGACCGACAAGGTTTTAAGCTGCTGCGTGTCTTCTCTGACCTTTTCGATGAAAATTTTGCGGTGCCATGCCAGAATTCTCATCGAAAAAGAATTCTCCTAGCAATCGTATGGTTACGCCATATACCATCTCTGCTGGGAAACATAAAAGATCCAATTTGACGGCAGTTGTTTGACCGAATAATATGGTTGGTAAGATTTCAGTTCATCGCTGGGTTGCGTGACATTTGAAAGCGGCCTTTAAGGTCCTGTGCTTTCTCTCTACCATTTCATTTGCGGCAGGATGATACGATGACGAGTGAGTTGCAACAAGGCTCAATATAGCGCAGACTCCAATTGAGATCCCTGATCAGTTGATACTATTACAGGTGAATCAAAACGTGAAATCCAGTGCACGTAGGAAGCAGTTGGTTCTGTGTCTACTGTGATGTCGCTGATGGGTACTGCCTCCGATCACCGGGTGAATCGATCGAAGATCGTGAGTATGTACCTTTGATCCTTGGATGGCGGTGGTGCCCCAACAATGTCAATATGGATATGTTCAAAACGTCCGCTTTTTTGCATGAATTGATCCGGTACACTTTTCGTGTAACAATTGATTTTGGATCGCTGGCACTGTATACAAGATTTCAAACAGTTGGTGATATCTTTTTTGATTCTCGGCCAAATGTATTTCACTCGAATCTGCTTGGTGGTAGCTCTTCCCCTGAATATGCTGGCTGGTGAAACAAGTTGAACATCGTCCGTCTTAGTGAGTTTGGGATGTACGACCGGAGTGTTTTTGTCCATATATTGCAGTAAAAGGGTTTCTTTGATATGCCTGCCTTTGGTTGCCTTGTAGTAATAATGATGAGTTTGAGCTTAGCAGCAGTTTTAGCTCTGCATCCTTTTCTTCTTTTTTAAAAAGCTCGCAAAGATTTATTGCTTTTGGCATCGTGACTGCCTCAATTGTCGAAAGTGCGTCTGCAACTGTGTTCGTGGTCCCGCTAATGTCTTCAAATTTGGTTGAAAATTGCGAAATGAATTACAATTGTCTGTATTGGCGAGGAGATGCTTTGTTCGCCTTTTATCAAATGGCAAACGTCAATGGTTTGTGATCTTATTGTAAGATAAATTGTTGGCCTTCTAGGAAGTATTTAAAGTGCTTTGCCGCCATGGTAACTGCAAGCAATTTGCAGTCATATGTATAATACTATATTTCTGTTGGGCAGGGCTAAATTTATGTGAAAAGAAAGCTAGAGGTCGCCAATATCTATCGGAGAATTGTTCCAATACTACTCCCACTGCGGTGTCTGAAGCGTTCGTTGCAAGCCCCAATGGAGCTTCTGAAATGGGGTATGCAAGTTATGTCACCTTTGCAATCATTACCTTGCTTGCTTCCTATGCCTGAATTGCTTCGTTAGTACAATTTATCATTCTTTTGTTGTTTTTCAAGTATTCTATTTCGGGTTGTCCGAATACACATTTGCCTGGATTGAGCTTAGGCTTATCAGTTTCCAAACGTTGACATACTTGTTTGAGATGGTTTTCATGCTCCTCAATTGTAGACGAAGCGATGAGGATATCATCCAAGTAAACGAAAATGAAATCAATTCCCCGGAGTACAGAATCCAGCAGCCGTTGAGATATTTGCACGGCGTTCCGAAGTCCAAATGTCATCGCGGGGAATTCGAAGAGCCTGAATAGTGTTGTGACAGCTATTTTTGCTAAATCCTTGAGTGCTTTTGATATCTGATGGTAGGCTTTCACAAGATCAGGTGTTGAGAGTCTTGATTGTCCACTAAGTGCTGAATTATGTCGTGCATGTGGGGCGCTGGGTAGCTGTCTGGAAAAGTTACGGCGTTGAGATGTCTGTAATCGCTGCATGGACACCATTTTATGTTTTTCTTTTGTTTGAGGATTAGGAGGCTTGTCCAAGGACTACACAACGGTCTGCAAATGCCATCAGAAATCCATAATGTGTCTTTGCAATTTTATACTTATCCGGCAGTAGTCGTCTGGGGCGTACTTTGATGAGCGGGCCTTTGCTCAGGGTGTGGTGGAGTACCTCGTGTTTTGTGTCACTTTGCACATAAACTGACGTTGTTTATTCCGGAAAGTCACTCAAAATCTGATGGAATTTTTGGTTGGATCTACGGCAATAATATGCCGTTGAAATTTAATGTATCTACGTGTAGTTTAGTTTTCACATCGAAAAGTTTTCCATGCAAAATGTCCGCAAGTACCCCCAACTGTTTTAGGAAATCCGCGTTTAAGATTAGTTTGTTATTATTTCAATATAAAACTCCCACTTAAACTGTCTTCTAAGTCCAAGGTCGAGCGTTAACACTTTCTTTCCAAGCGTTTCTATTTTAGTTCCATTCACGGCAAATAGTTTGGATTTTGATAACACTTTTTCATTCTTGCGTAATATGATGGATACTTTGGCACCAGTTTCAACAAGGAAAGAATAATAGAGTTTTCGATCGCGTACGTTTAAGCGGTTCGTATTTCTATCATCGCCGCAAATCGTTTGAACCGGCGATGAGGAATTCAGTTTTTTGTCACTTTAACGAAGTTGCACGAGGCTTTACACTTGTTTCCAAATCGTTGGTGAAAAAAACAAAGTCCATCTACTGATTTGGCCCGTATTCGTGACTTTGATTGTGTACGAGTATGCGTCATGTGTCGTAATATTTTTGACTCGAGGCTTTCAACTATCAACGTCAGTAGTGCGACTTGTTCTGCCACGTTCAAAATTGGATGCTGTTCCTGACTTTTCTGGCTTACGCTTTGTATTTCCGTAGTAAAATCACGTTTCAGCAAGATTTTTTCCGCCATTTCCATTAATTTTCCTACTGCCGCCTGCTGCACTACTGCCAAGACTTCACGTGCACGGACAGGGAGTTTTTTCATCCAGAAAATCTTTAGAGCCTCTTCGTATAACTGTTCGCCTGCGAGCACTTTGTCTAGACGTCACCAATTATGTCGCATCTTGTGCACGACGTGCAATAAATAAACGCAACGTTAACAAAAACATCATGTATTCTACTTTTTTCTATGCTTTCATCGATATCACTGGCTAAATTTAACAGCTGGGTAAGGCTTTCTGAGGTCTGAATTTCCCTAAAAGCTTGGCTATTTGGAAAGAGGTTTATCTATGAAGCTTTCCTCTATTAAGAAGTGCACCGATTTGTGGTCAGAAAAGAAATCATCAAGCACTGTTTTACGGACATTGTGGTATCTAGTACGTTACCAGAAGCTTGGCCATAGTTTGTTGGTTTATTAGGCATATATAGTATTCCGTCTTTGGCTGTGATCAATCTGTTGAGCTCAGCCCCAGCTCGATTGCTTCTCACAGCACTCCAGGAACTATGGTAGGCGTTGAAATCACCTATCACGAGAAGTGGACGTTCCAGGTCAAAGGGTGAGGTTAGATCTTGATAGAAAGTCTCACTTTGAGGAGAGCTGTAGACTGATATGACTACAAATTCAAACGAGTTAAACCACGAATTATCACGGTTTTGTTTTTTATCCTCAGGGAGTAAGTACGTCTGATACTGGCATTTTCGCTCTGTTAATAAATTGGTTATTTTTCTGTAATTCATGTAGGGTTGAGGTATAATCTGGACGCCTAGATATATGCGTTTGGCCGAGTCGTACTTGGTATTTGATTGCTTCAAAAGCACAGCCAGCTTCGTCCATTTCGTCAGTTCACGGAGGATAATGGGGACAGTTTTAGAGTGTGTCTCGTTGGGAACATCCGAGTGTTTTTGTGGTTCTCTCTGCTTGGGTTTTGAGACCGGTGTCGATGGTGTGGGGACGAAAAGTTGCCATTTCTGGGAAAGAAACGGTTGGTTTTGGAGGCGGCAGAGCTGGAAAATCTTGTAAATTTTCTTTTGAGTCCACCATATCCTGAACAGACTCTGTAGCTTCTTCCGAAGACGATTTTGTTCTGACGAATTGTGAGCCTATAGCTTTCCTCTTTCTGGAGGATTTTGATCTTGGTGAATCTAAACTGTGCACCAAGAGCTTAGCCATAAGTTTGTCATTACTCTGACGTTGCTCTTTCAACTCTTTTTGAGTCTCTTTGAGCTATAGGTGGGTTTGTCTCAGCTCAATGAGAACTTCCTCTAATTGCTTTTGAATCGCCATTTGCCTGATTGATTTGCTCAATCAGAACCGCGATCTCTCGATCCCTTTCATCCATCCCTTAAAGAAAACACCAAAGGTTGGGCGCCAAATTGACAAAAAATTGATATGGTATGAGAAGTTTGAATTTTTAGTATTGTAATAATAAGTAATAATAAGTCAATGTCGTTCGTCACTACGGTTGGAAAACATCCGTTTTTCTCGGTTCTCAGACTTTCCACTTGTCGTCTTCTGATGACTTCTCTTCTTGCTTCTCATGGTTTCGAGGACTTCAACAATGCAGTTCTTCCTTTCTGCATATACATTCACTTTCACTATAATGTTTTTTTAGGGTTTTGTAAAATAATTTTACTAAACCTACTAGAATCGCGACCTGCCTGTCCGTCTGTCCATCCGTGTGTCACAGCACTTTTTCTCGCAAACTAGCTAGAAATTTTGTATAATGGTGTAAAGTGGTGCTTTTTTCAAAATTTGACTACAAAAAAAAACTATAATGTATTTAAAGGGGGTCTCCCCATATAGGGGAGTAGCCCCCGAAAAAAACATTTCATCAAAGATAGCCGATATAAGGAAAGGTCTTGGTGAAAACTTTTCAAAACAAGTCGAAAAAATCTGAAAAAAATTAAGGAGGTAGGTGTTTATGAGTACAACAACAACAAATACCTTATAAGACAAAATTTGCTCAACTTTGTTAATAATAGTATGATATTCGAATTTCACATTTTTCCCAATAAAATCGGATGGATACCATTAAACTGAACGAAATTCGGCATTTAATTAGTCCTACAAAAGGTCCTTATTCTTTGTCTTCTTAAAATTTTCAAATAAGGTCAATTACATTACTATTTTTGGGAATTCATGATTTGAGTGATTTTTGTTGGTTTGCAACGAAATGGCGGCCGTTGAAAATAGAAAAACAATGGATTTTTTTTTAACGTGCGCATCTCTTTGATATATTTCTTGAATTCATTCGTTGCTGGTGACTGCATTTATGAAAAGTTGAGTACAAAACCCTTCTAACATGAGCGTAGGTCTGTCTACCCAACTTGTTTTTATGTCCACATTGGTGCACGGCATCCACTTTCTTTGCTTATATAACTTCACTCGCCACTTCATTTACTGATCTATATGCTATGAATTGGATTTAAACCGTTAAGGACTGCATTGCAAAGCGCCTTTAGCGCTTTTACGTATCTGGCACATATACAAGGTGTGACAACTAAGTAATGAGATTAGTTCCATGAAAACCGTATATTTAAAAATTATTCTACAACTCTGCCATCCCCTTAAAAGTATTCCCCTTGAGCAGCCATACAACGATTCCAGCGCGTTTTCCATGCTTCGTAACATTTCTGAAACGCTTTGACTGGGATGTCCGCGAGTACTCTCGTCACTGCCGCCAGGATGGCCGTAATTAACTCAAAATGGGTTCCTTTGACCACCGATTTTATTCTAGGGAACAAAAAAGTCTAATCGCCTGTAATAATTCGATCAAGTGGCGATGGATCGTTTTACACTAATTCCATACAATCTTCTGCGACGGTCATTCGATGCTGCTTCCCCTCCTCAGAAAGGTTCTTTGAAACCATCTTCGAGCACAACTTTTTTGTCCTAAAATCGTCGATTTATATTTGTCTAACTGTTTCACGGTTCACACCCAGTTCCGAGGCAAACATTGGAGCTGTTAAGTGCCGATCTTTATGGATAAGGGTGCGCATAAGCTGCGCATTTGCGTCAGTTCGCACCTCGACTGATCTTCCGCTCCGCGACTCGTCTTTCACGCCCCTCTTTAAGCTCTTTATGCCGTCGAAACACCTGGGCACGACTTAGAGCACTATGACCATGCAATTTTAGCGTACGTTTCCGAAGCTGTTTCGCCGAATCTGGCGCAAAATTTTATTGCGACGCGTTGTTCTTGATTTCGTTTCTCCATTTTCGTGACGAGCACCACCAACACAGGTCTACTCAACACGACACAGCAGGAAAACTAAACAAACTAGAGCAATGGTAAACATATCAATGGAGAGGAGAAAGATGAAGGAGAAGGGGAAGGAAATTTCAAGGTCGCAGGTTTACCACGAGCGCGGTAACAAAATTAAATTAAATTACTTAATTATCACATCTCGTAAAGCCAATTCGAAGTGATACGCACATGAGCTTGAGTAGATCAGATGTGAGAACTTGAGACTGTATATTTGAGAGGCCGGATTCAACTCCAAGGCAGGGCAAAAGCAGGGGTTTAAATTATGTAACAAAAATTTAGATTAATGGTAAATTCTTGCTTTATTGATGTTGCTTTCAAATAGAAGCCACATACACATGTATATTTGAATGAAGCATGTGATGTGCTCAAAAATTTACATGTAACCACAAGAATTAAAAGACAAGTGTTTTGATAGAAATTACCACACTGAGATATGGGGTGTTTTCATTCGATGTACTGTCCGGGATAATTTTGATTTGGGTAGCAAAAACAAATTCCTTGCTGTAATGCAACATGTGCCACCTAAATTCCAAGACTTGTATATATTGCATTGTGGGTGTAAATGAAAATCGATAGTAAATTTGTCATACTCAATGGATTGATGTTGCAAGGAAATATGGAGGTGTCAATCAACTTGCTGTCTAAAAATATATAAGATTCCAAATAAAAAAAATCAATTTGCATACAGTTTGTAAGTCCCAACACTTATACAAAAGGAAAAAACATTGAATATTGCAAATCGAAAGTTCGCAGCAGAGTGGTAAACTCTCAATATAAAAATATGTACCTATTATTCATATGTTTGTTGGTTTGTTTTTATTTGTAGATGAAATTGAAATAACTAGTTTAAAAGGAGCACATACCCCTACATTTATAGCTTCCTTGTGTTTCCATCAAATATCTCCACGTTGAGCGAAATGATTGAAATCAAAAGGACTCTAGAGAGAATTAAGGGCTATTCATACTGTAATTGAATTTATGTTTTCCCAATGGCTGTAAGTGTTTACTACATGTTGAAGAATGCTTGTCCGACTCTTGAATCGAGATGTTTGCAGAATTTGAAGACTAAATTCGAATTGGGTGGGTGCAGTGAAAGAATGACAGACAGAAGAACAAAATCAAAGGTTTATATTCCATACAATACATTTTCTAGGAATCATTGGGAAACCATCGAAATGTCGAAAAGATTATTATTTTCTTACACATAAATGGAAATTTTAAAAAAGCAACTGAATAAGATTACAAGAATGTGATATATATGAGTTGCCTTGTAAATTTTAACCTTCGGCATACAACGTGGGGTTATTTTAACCCCAAGACTTTTGAAATGCGTCAAATCTTATGTAAAACACAACCAAATGTATTGAATTTTACATTAGCTGGCGGTTGAATGTTGGTGCATCAATTGACAGTGCTAAATAAGTGCTGCTAGCAATGTTGCGGTGCAGGCACTCGCAACAATGAGGTTGTGGGTATTTTTGACCCCACGTTGTACGGTACGTGGCAAAAAAGTGTCATTAGAGTCGGATACTGAGGCAATTAAATTGCTTAGATTTTTGACCCTCGGTACATCTATTATCCTTTTTATATTGCTTTGTATTTTTCAAGAAGGTTTTTATGTATAAAGCAATGTGATATCCTTTTTTTATTGCTTTATGAGGTTGTTTGTATCTCAAAGGTCCTGCAGGGATCTGTGCTAAAGGCTACACTAATTACTTTATAGTACCCAGGATTATAACAGATAAAGTATTTTGTAGTTTTTAATGTTTCTGGAGAAATGTTTAGGGGATAAGAAAAAGCCTACAATATAAAAAGTTATGGATCCTGTGAAATCATTCAGTAAGTCTTTGAGCTTGAGCAAAGCATTTCAAAGTATTATTTGAAAAACTTAGTTTTTGTTGAAATTCAAAATAATTTTGGTGAAAGGTATGTATGATTTATGTGTTTACCCGTTAGTTGCACTATTATCGTCATTTTTTTTTTGACATTACAGGTAGATTGTATTGAAAATGGCCACGAATTTATCGGATGATCAAATTTTAGCGGCTTTGTTGGAGGAAACTGATTCTTTGTCAGATGAAGAACTGTTTCAAACCGGAAGTGATCGCGAATCAGACCACATTAGCGAGGCATCTGACGTATGCAGTGATACGGACGTGGAAGATGATGAAACATTTGCAGAACCATCTTTGCACAACGTGCCATCAACGTCTCGACCATTTTTTCTTGGCAAAGATGGGAAGACAAAATGGTTTGAGTCGCAACAAAGGACCAATGTACGCACAAGAAGGGAAAATATAATTACGCATTTTCCTGGATGTAGAAGCATTGCTCGAGATAAGAAAACCCAAGTGGAATGTTTCGAGATTTTTTTTACAGAAGAAATTGTGGATATGGTTTTGAAATATACAAACCAGAAGATTTCTTTTAGATTTGCTAACAATCCTTCCACTTCGTCATACAAGGAAACTGACAAGGAAGAATTGAAAGCCGTTTTTGGACTTTTGTTTTTGGCAGGCTTATTTAGGTCCGGCAGACAAAGTTTAATCGATTTGTGGAGTAACGATGGCACTGGAATCGAAATATTTAGACAAACGATGTCTAGACAAAGATTTTCATTCTTGGTCAACAGTTTGAGATTCGATGATGCACTAACTCGAACGGCAAGAGTTGCTATAGATCGCTTGACACCAATTCGAGATATTTTTGGCAAGTTCGTTAAAACCTGTCAGGATGCCTATACACCGTCTGAATATTTGACGTTAGATGAAGAACTAATAAGTTTTCGAGGAAAGTGCTCTTTTCGTCAATATATTCCTTCCAAACCGGCAAAATATGGATTAAAAATTTATGCTCTCGCAGATGCCAAAACGTTTTATACGTTGAATTTGGAAATTTACTGTGGGAAACAGCCTAACAATAGCCCATATGCGGTTAGTAATAAGCCGTTTGATGTAGTAGATCGTTTGGTGAGATGTGTATCAGGATCTGGAAGGAGCATCACCATGGACAACTTCTTCATGAGCTACGAAGTTGCTCAAAACTTGCTCCACAGCCGCGAATTGACTGCTGTTGGTACACTAAGATCAAACAAAGCGTGCCTTCCACCTCAATTCAAAGCTAAACGTGAAGAAAAATCTTCTCTTTTTGGATTTCAAAAAGATATTACCATTGTTTCTTACGTACCAAAGCCACAAAAGTGCGTAAATATGATGTCTTCCTTACATCATGATAACGAGGTGGATCCAGAAAGCGGTGACCAAAGAAAACCAGCTATTATAACCTTTTATAACTCGACAAAAAGTGGCGTTGATGTCGTCGATAAATTGGCTCGAACGTATGATGTTTCCCGTAACAGTAAACGCTGGTCTCTAACGGTGTTTTTCTCAATGTTAAACCATGCTGGTATAAACTCCTTCATCGTATATCAAATAAACAACGGTATTGAGCAGAATAAGACCAACCTTAGAAGGGAATTTATCAAGCGCTTGGGACTTTCATTGCTTGAAGACCATATCAGGAAAAAGAAAGACAATCCCCATATGCCACGTGATATAAGAAGACGCGTGCATGAAATTTTGAATGAAGAAGTCCCAGGACCAGCACCAAAGCAACCAAGAACATCACAAAGATGTTCATTCTGTCCATGGAGCAAAGACAGGAAGACTGTCAATGGCTGCTTCAGCTGTAATGCTCCTATATGTAAAGAACATGCGAAACTGTTGTGCGAAAATTGTATTGATTTAAGGAGCGAGTTGTCTTAGTTTTATTGACGTAAAGATCTGGTTGTACTTTTTTCAATAAAGCCAAATATGTGTAATTTTATTTAAAGAAATGAAAATAATATACAACACACAAGAACATCAAGTTGATTTTTTGCAAGAGTTTTGAAAGTTGTGTATTTTTTTTCAATTAATGTTGATTAAAAGCATATTTTTGAGTATTTTTATTAGTTTATGAACACTGAGAACAAAAAAACCATGGTTGAGCACGTTCTATTCAATACATGCACAGAACAGAAACAATATTTTATGGGGTAAATCTAACTCCACGTTGTATGGGTGAGGAGTTTTTTTCACGTTGTATGCCGAAGGTTAAATCAATCCCAAGCTTTGAATTTGCTTAAAGATTTGAATTGGTCAATAAATAAATACGTTTAAGCCATAGGTGAGTTTGTACCATACAGACTTCTCAAACTAACGCCTTAGAAGCCAAATGAAGTTCAGAGCACTACATAACGTCAAGAAATAAAGTTTTTAGTGGGAAATCATGATAAAAATTTCTGCGCTTAAATAATTGGATGGTTTCCATCTAGCGAGGATATATTTAAATTTCAATACTTAATCTGTTTGATCCTGTAGAACATTTTTCTTAACGAAGTCAAAACTCTTTTATCTAACCGGTCGAAAAAATATAGGTAAAAACAATTCATAATAGGAGAGTGCTTCTGCCAGAAGGATTTTGTAAGCAACTTCTTAAATCGAATGATGTCCTGCAAATACGAGTAACAACTTAATTTACATATAGAATCTCTAAATTGACTTAGAAAAATAATATACTTGTATAACTACCGTATATTCAAATTTGCCGCCACTTTATCTATGTTTGACCGACCTCCTTGTCTGAGCAGTCGCAATGGGCAGAGGAGAGATACATTCAGAAATTTCAAAAACTCGTTTTTTTGCATATTTGGAAAGTATGATATCTTAGGAATATGCTGGATAAAGAATAACTTGAAATATTGAATATTTATGGAAGTATAGGGTTATCCATTTTACGCTTGGGAAAGTAAAGCTAAAGAAAACACATCAAATATTCAGATGGAAACAAAACTTTTTATTCAATATTTATTTATTATTTTATTCAATATAAAGATTATGCGTGAAATATAACATCATTCAAATGTCCTCCACGGGACCTCTAACAGGCCTCAATCCTTTTGAGGTAATTTTCAATGACTTTTCGGCACATTTCCGGCAATATCTCGGCCATAACTTCACGAATATTGGTTTTCACTTGCTCAAGATTTTGAGGATTGTTTGCGTAAGCACGATCTTTTGCATGGCCCCATAAAAAGAAATCCAAAGGTGTTAGATCGCAGGATCTTGTGGGCCAATTGACATCACTCAATCTTGAAACTACGCGTCCTGGAAATTTCTCTTGCAAAAGTGCTCGATTAGCCTGTGTTGTGTGGCCTGTGGCTCCATCCTGTTAGAACCACATGTTCTCCAGATCATAATCTTCGATTTCTCTATAAAAACAATCGGTTAACATTCGTCCATAGCGGTCAAAATTGACTGTAATGGCTCTGCCTTGATCGTTTTCAAAAAAATACGGGCCAATAACACCACCAGACTATAATGCACACCAAACGGTCACTTTTTCCGGATGCAAAGGCCTTTCTGCAATCACTTGAGGACTTTAAGAGCCCCATATGTGGCAATTCTGTTTATTTACGTCACCACTGAGCGAAAATGAGCCTCATCACTAACGAAAATTTTGTTCGAAAAATCGTTATCAATGGCTTGTTGTTCAATCACCCAATTCGCATACATTCTGCGTTGGGTATGGTCTTGAGGCTTAAGTTCTTGAGTGAGTTGGATTTTGTACGGATGGAGATGCAAATCCAAATGCAAAATTCCCCAAAATGAGCCGTAAGACAAGCCCAAGTGTTGCGCACGTCGAGGAATCGACAAATTCGGGTCTTCCTCCACACTTTGAGCAACGACAGCGATATTTTCAGCAGAACGAATGTTGCGATGATGCGCAGGCTTTGCAATATCAATCACCGATCCAGTCTTTTCAAACTTTTTCACTGTGTTCGAAATAGTTTGCTGTGTAGTTCGATTATGTTGACCGTAATCGACTCGTGAAGCCCTAAATGTTGGTACAGCAGAATCACCATTTTTAATAATAAAATTTAATAACTTTAACGCATTCTTTGACTTAATAGTTAATAGATCTATATTTATAAATGGCAAACCTTCAAAATATGCTTCAGATGACATTTAACTCTGACAGATGTAAAATGGCAGGGTTATACTTTGCTACCTAATCCTCTATCACATACAGTTGAGAGTGTTGCGACAGCATGCGGTCAGGTAGCGAGCCGAGCGTCCGACATTTAAAGGCGGAGCAATTTTCTTTACAATGCTTTCTTATTAACCTTTTATATGGCCAGGCAGATGTTTCAAGGGATTATTAGAAACGACAGGTCACTTTTTTATGCGAATGGCCTTGAAACTGTGGGTATGCAAAATGTAAGGTTACACGAGCAGAAGGGGCAGTTTAGCTTGAAAGTTTGTCGTGAGCGGTTTAATATTCAAAACTGAAATGCCGGACTATCCGAAAGGAACTCGTGATAATATAGCTTGGAAAGTGTGCGAAAAAAAAAGGATTTCAAAGAAATCAATTCACTGATGCGAGCAGGGAGAGTTTCAAGTCGAGCACAAGTGCCGGTGAAAGTGCAAGTGCTAAAAAAATAAAGACTGGATGTAAAGAGGATATCTGTACAAATCCTTTGCTCGCATATAGAATAATTCAGTTTTTAACAGTTTTTAAGCCTTTATCAGACGTTTTAATATTTTTCAGCGATTTCGGTTGAACAACAGTACACTGGGGGGCTTGCCGTATCGGGGTTTCCGACTTGCGATAGAAGACTTGCAAATAGTCGTGATGATGCCCAGTTCTTCTGTCCTCTGCAAATTTCCTTGCAGTGAGCACCTCGACGAACCTCTCGGAGAACCTTTCGATGTCCACAATTCTGATACTCCGCCCAATTATAGAAATTCAAGAGCAAGGATGTCGGGAAACAATATCCCTGATCTCAAGCAGAATGTACTGATGATTCCTGGCTCAGTAGCTCTTTAATACTCTCAAATTGTGTATCTTCCATACTAAAGATTCCGAGGGGAATGTCACGCCCGGTATGGTTCCTTCACAGCAAATACGGTAGCAAGTCGGTGTCTTTCTCACGCTTAGTGAATGAGGACCGTCCTGCTCACCGTTGCTAGGATTAGTTGTCCTCGCGGCGTTGAAGTCTCCCCCAACGAGCACGTTAATATTCGAGGAAGCGGATTCCAAGGCACTAAGCTAGGCTTGGAAAGATGATATCGATTCGTTTAGCGTAAGGTAAACACTCAAAAAGGTGGTCCCTGTGCACCGAGCCAACATGCAATCATCCCCCCGTCCACAGCTCTCTGAATGGAAAACACTGTTACGAATTCAACTTTTATCATGGTGCTGCTCACTCAGCAGCAAAAAGTCGGCTTTCATGTCCCTTACAAATTGCTCAAGCAAGTTTTGGGTGGTTTAAATACTGTGTAAGTTTAGTTGCAGAATGCAGGTCATCAATGTTCTGATTTTGTCTTGGCTAGGCCTTCCTGAAAAACCCAAGATTCCCTCACTCCAAGACGTGCCCAAGATCCGGTCTTGGATCAGCATCCCTGTAAAGAATGCAGTGTGCTTCTTTTGTACACCCTTTTCTTTTGTGTTCCATTTTACCGCATTTGTAACATAGGGAGCTCCTATTGGGTCCTTTGCATGGTTCTGTGGTGTGACCATACCCAAGGCATTTGAAACATTTAAGATTGCCCTTATTCAAAATTGTTCGGCGTCCTTTTCTGTCAAGTCAATGATGGTTGTTCCCATATGATATTCTCGTGTCAGCCTCGCTTTGATCCTGCCCATGCTTGGAAACTCCCTTTCGACGGCCCCCTCTACTTTGGCCAGATCCGTGGCGCAGTCAATGTCTCTTATTTCGATGGTAGCTATTGCCTCAAGTGAGGCTATAGTTGCACTTTTGCCGAGGACTTTCAGAATTTTGTTACAGAAAGCTTTTTTATTGTCAGCTTTTGCTCCGAATACGTCCAGTATAAGGCCGGACCACATTGGTCGTACTACTTCCCTAGCACCGCTGCATAGGATTGGCCATCTTGTGGTTTTACGGGCAGTGCTTGCTACCAGGATCTTCATTGGGGCTTCTTTCTCTTCCGTTTTGCATCAGGTTTTTTTTTGTTGGGCGTCCGTGCGTATTTTATTTTTTGGCACTTTTGGAAGGAATTTCTTTGCGGCTTTCTTCGTTCCTTTTGTGAGCATTGTCTGAAATCCCTGATCTGGCATTCCACACCCATCAAGTGTTCCTTCCTGCCTTCTTTTATCTCGACCTCCTTCAGTTGGGCCAGATTCCATTTTTTATTTATGTTTAATGGTTGAGTGATCTACGCGTACCCTTTAGGCTTAGCCCTTAGCGTTGTTACGCCTTCTACTCTTCTTTGGCCTTCTGGTTCTTTTCGGCCTTTAACTAGTTCCTCCAGTATTACTCAATGCCATCTAGGAGCTCCTGTAGTTCAGCCCATTCTTTACACCTCTGCTGATTTTTGGCGAGTCACATTCAGATTTGATTCTTTTAAGAACATGCCTCACTTTTCAGTTTAACGTTTCTTCATCATGTCAATGGGCGGCAATTGTACTTTGCGACCACCTTTCTTGGGAGAGGTTATCGGCTTACAGTACTTCCGCCACAATTTCGATGGTGGTGAAATTACACAACGATGCTTTATTTGTTCGTCTACTCCTTTCTATGCTTTCCAAAATCTCTTCGTGGACTTCAGGATGGTTCGTTATTATTTCGGGATTTTCGATCCTTGCTTCGGTTGCTTTCAAATTCTTGATGTTCTTGGTATTTTCACCCACCGCTCAAACATCTGGCGCATCGTGCTAAGTTTCCAGCTCTTCCTTTTTAGGAGGCTCTGGCATTCGTTTCATTTTTTGCTGCCCCCAAACGCCCTAGGAATCTCAGTCTGGACAAGACTGTCTATTAATCTCCGTTTTTCTTCCGTCTTCACTGTTATTGTATACATCGACGTATTGTTATGGTTAGTACCACTCTTGATGTACTGTAAACAATGTGGCTGTAGCCAGTGGTCACGTCGTCGTTGTTGTTATTTTTGCTTTCTTTATTTGAATTTTCTAAATCTTTTTAGGGATTTTAGTTGCTGCAGTTTTATTGAGTTCCCCCTTGGAGTCGCTTTTCCATTTATGTGTGTAGTTGCCTCTTTGGTGCCGTGATTATCTTTGCCCGGCAATAAGGCCAAGCGAGAGTTGGCATAAGCCCTTATGGGGACAAGTGCTCAGAGCCAGACCAGTGCTAATCGGGAGCACGTCTCAACCAAATCCACACCACGAGCCCAATGTTGCGAACTTCGAACGTACTCTGAGGCTTGCGAAAGGTTTACCAGGGCGGAGACTCTAAGATTGTTGAATTAGAGCCATTCACGCGCAAGTGTCATGTGGACGCTACCATGCAAAACAACTTGGTCCAAACCATCATATCCACCAGCTCAAAGCGTAAGTTCCAGTTCGTTGTCCAAAGCGTAGTTCAGATTCAGTCAGGGTTGTTAGCTGCTATCCCAAGAGGTATCCTCACGGTGGTCGCCATATCCTCGGGAGTATGAGGGTGGCGCCCCCTAAAGAATGCTAGCTTCCAAGAGTACTCCTATTGACTGGCATTCCCCCTGCGGGACTTTCCTCGCGTACATGGGGGCGGCACAACCCAAGCAATGCTAGCCTTCAAGAGTATTTCTGTCGGTCAGCATTCCCGCTGGAGTTCTTTGGGGTGCTTTGGAATTTACATTAGCAACGAAATTGTAGAATATACCACAAAATGGACTAATGCAGAAACCCAACTTAGATTCGAAGGTCTCTCATAAAGGCAACGTTTAAGACTCCAGATTGCGATGAAATCGGAGCACTAATTGGATTGTTCACTTTCAGCAGCTATGAAAGATAATCGCTTGACTACGGTTAAACTTTTTGATTGTTCATATTCAGGTGACAGATATATTGCTGCTATGAGTAGGGACAGATTTGATTTCTTGATAAGATGTCTGCAAATGGAAGACAAATCCTTGCGACCAGTTCTAAGACCAAGGGGTTCATTTCTGCCAATCCAACAAATATGGGAAATATTTACAAGCCACTGTCGATCTAACGGCGTTCTATATCATATGTGACACAAGATGAGCAGATTTGAGGTTTTCGAGGTTGATATCTTTTTTGAATGTACATTCCGAATAAACTCAATAAATACAGGATAAAAATAGAAATGGCATGTGCTACCCCCGCTATTTCACGGTGCTCCTTCAAAACCTCAGACTGGGGCTTTTGGACCCGGTAAGCCCACCGAAGAGGGGTCGTGAGCCACTCGCTTTGCCAGTTGGCTCCAAATGAGGTCGCCAAGCGAGAACGCGACCGAGTCGGAAGGTTCGCACCGGCCTAACCTTTAATTCAATTTCGCGGAGAACCAAATACTACCTAACCCCGAATTACACCCTAACTTTGCCCAGTACTGCAGCGCATTTCGTGCTCCTACCCCACGGGTAATACTCGGGGACACATTTATGCGGCGGTCAAGAACCACTCCGAAACCTCGTCACTGTCGCAACAACACCTCAAAAACCGCGCGAGCCAAATCTCACAATGTTTACTAAACACACTTCTTTTTCTCCACTAATTTTAGCAATTTTATTTTTTAAGAGTGAATATTTATTTATTTATTTATTTATTCTTGTATCAACAGGGCGAGCCCCATACAAAATATATATAACAATCAGTAACCTAGTGGTTATACAAAATCAAATCGAAACTATATTATTCTATTATATTGTAGAAATAATAACATTTAAAAAGATATATTGTTCTTAATACTAAAAAGACAACGACGATGCAATTATCAGCTTTTTAGTTTATAATTTCCTAAATCGATTATTCGTATTTCAGAACTATTTTAGACTTATTTTTATAAAGTCATATGATGAATTGTAAAAATCAAACCATTGACAATTTGAATTACAAAGTTTGGATAATCTCTGTACAACTGACTCTTTTATTCCGTGAGCTAAAGTAGGAATTTCAAAATAATATTGACTGGTAGGAAGAATTCTAATTGGTATATGAAAATTAAAAGTATTTACAATACTGGAGCAGTCAATAGAGTTAGTCAAAATTCTATGCGTGAAAAGAAGGTCTGCTCTATTTCTAGCAGATTCTAAATTAGAAATAGAAAAAGTCTGGTAAGTAGAAGTAAAGTTATGATTCGTGTAATGTAGTGGATTACCTGTTTTATATGCCGCATGTCTCAAGTATAGACGATTCAATGATTCTAATCTTTTAATTAACCCTAATTCGTGCGGTCTCCAAATTGTAGAAGCGTACATCAATTTTGAATAAATGAAAGAGAAGTATAGTACTCTGAAAGTATTAATCGTTTTGAATTTGATGGAAAACCTTTTTATGAAATATGTAAATTTTCAGTAAACCTCGTGAGCTAGACCTCACAATGTTCACTAAATACACTTTTTTTCTAACAATTTTATTCTATAGAGTTAATATGTAAATTTTCAATTATTACAAAATTCCAATAAATTAATGACCTACTACCTATCGATTTCCGTAAGGTCGGGAGCCCCTAATTTCCGCCAATGGTTGGTTTGTTTGCTGTTGATTTGATTGGCGGGTTGATAATCGTGGCAACAACTGCTTAGAATCTACTTAGTCTAGTCATTACATTTACCAAGAAAATTACAGTTGAAAATACAATATAATTCAAAAAATTACGTTAGCAATTCTTCTTCAGTCTGGCTCGTGTGATAAATATTAGCTTTAGCTCGCGGGGGTGTTGCTTGTAGGATCGCGTGTGAAAGTGTCCCATAATACATGTGACAACGTAACACGCAACATGATTGATGCAATTCCTTATCATGAAAAATGCACTCAAACCAATGGGCTTCCTCCTAGCGAGTTTTTTGTGAAAGAACTTATAAAATTTATTCATGGAGCAATAGAAATGTGACTTGCGACAACTGGTTCACGTCAGTTCCTTTAGTAAGGAATTCGTTAAAACCACCTTAAAATTTGACTTTGGTTGGCACAATCACAATCAGATCAAATAAGCGAGACTTTACGGAGGAGCTGAAAAATGTTGGGTTCAGGCGTGTAAGAACATTCTTGATCTGTTGGGATGGGCCATTGCCTTTTGTTTCGTACAAACCAAAACCAACTAAAATGGTCTTTGTTTTGTCATCGTGTGATGAAGAAGGCAGGATAGATCCTACAACATCTAAGCCTAGTATGGCTCATTTCTGTAATGAAACAAAAGGAGGTGACGATACATTCGACCAAATGTGCTCCTCGATGTCATGTAGCCGAAAGGGGAGCAAATGGCCCATGGCTATATTATGGAGTCCTAAATATGGCATTTATAAATTCATATGTCATATATGTTATTACGAAAATATTATACGTGAACAAGAAAATCCGATAAATTGTCGCGAGTACGTGAAAAAGCTGGCGGATAGCTTGATGCCTCCATTCGTGCTGACAAAGCAGCAATTATCGACTTTGCTGAAGGTTTTAAAAGATGAAATAACCCAAATTTTACTAAATTAAAACATCTACATGAAATAAAAATTAATTTGATTCTAAAATAAGTCGGTATTTTGGTTTTTTCCGTACCAAACAAAAAGATAACGAAGTCAATGTGCGAGAATTATAAAAGCCCAAATTGGAGGGAACATAAATCGAGCCCTTATGCTAGTTATCTTTAAGTTATAATGAACTAATGAAAATATGTTGTCGATATCAATCTTTATATTCTTAAGATGCCAAAAGTATAATGTTTAAAAATTTGAGTTATAATTTTAAGTCTAAAGTTAAGCTCGTAGTATTTGTTTAAGTTTTTTAAAGCAAGAAATAACTTATTTAGTTGTTTTTGTTTTATATTTTGAAGTATTCTCAAATAAATAATGATGCTTTTAACTTAATCGTATAAAAACATCTTATTTAATGAAACTCTGTGCTTTCAATGAAAAAATTTATGAACACAATCCAAAATTTGTGAACCCAAACATATACACGTCGAATCGACGTATGCTTATCTTTACCGCACTATAAAATATGGTTATCTCTCTCGGGTTGAATATGGTTTATTATTATCTAATGTTCTACCGTCTACGACACCTAAAATAACTTTTGAACCCGTAAAGTCACATTAATTACCTTCTAAGCTATTGTCATTTCTGGACAATAATGGTGGTATCACACTGCTTGATGATTCATCGGGCGGGAAATCAAAAGGATGACCTGGATTTGACAGACCTCCTTGTAATTTTGGGGCTGGAGGAATAGCTTCTGATTCTTTATAAAATTGGTCTTCGTCATATAATTCATCTTGGTCGATATCGAACTCGCTTTGTTGTGGCTCATCTGGCTCAGGTGATGTGTCGTATCTATCCTTAAGAACCTTACGAGGTACTGTGAAAGAAATATTTGAAATCATTTCCAATAAAATACAGCGATTTATCTAAGCACTTGTGTCCTTGTTTATTCAAAAACTTTGGTTATTCTAGTAGTAAATAGGATTTTCAAAAATTGAAACATACTAGCGGCGTCAATGAAAATCACCTCTCAAACATGTTCATCTACTTACTGCATGTATACACGACTTTCAAATACATCCTTGAATCGGGTTTGCAAGGTTTCCCAAATGTACCCGAATCCGCTGATAATGAACATCTCCTCCGACCATGGCATATTTGCATAACCGTTTCTGTTGCGTAGGATGCCAAACAAGCTGCTAAATATTCGAAACCATCACCATCGCCATTAACGAAGGATAATAGTACGTGAAAAATGCACAATGGATTTTAATTAGACATTTAATGAACATGCACATAAAACCATGATTATTACTTTCTTCCTTGACGCCCTGTGGCTGTGCACATTGCACGCTCTCATATTCAGTCCGACCGAAACTCGCACCGTAGATAGCGATCCTCGAGTAAGGATTGCACACCAGCTGTATCATGTCGTTCTCGCACGCCACCTTGCTGCGGAATTCATCTGAAATTCAAAAGCAGAGAGAAGACAATGAAAATTAATTGTGGCTGCTCCCGAAGCATCTTCAACATCAACATTAATGCGCGACATAACATAGGAAAATGTTTCGTGTAGGGTTCAGGAACGTTACAATTTATGCAAGAATTTCACCGGAACTAAGAGGTTCCCTGGTGCCGAGAGGTGCGTGGAAAATATTTTTGCCAAAAACGTGCCAGAAAATGAAAAGCATTTTCTTCACCAATTTATCTTCGAGTTCTTGATTCATTTGCGCTCTCTTGAAAAGAGATGTGGAGCTTGTGTGGTAAGAAAGCCATGGTATGGTATGAATTACGGTTATTAGTAATGGCAACACATATGTGAAGGAGTTGGTGGGGTTGGTGTAATGGCAGTGCCTTTGAATGAAAAATTTCGTGAGGAAAGTGGAATATATTTAGGAGGGCTGATTCAGCATAGAGTTTTACAAATACAACGCCTGGAGTTCTTTTAAAAGTTTGTTATTATAAAAAAAGTCAGATTCTTGAATGACATTAACTAATAAAAATTAAACCTAGTTGGCAGAAGAGTAAAACTTCTCTGATGAGATGAACCAATGACTTGCATTATGTGTCCAGAAAGAATGAATGCAAAAGCCAAGCAATTTGTTCATGTCTTCAGGAAACAAGAAATCATTCAACTTTATCCAAAAGATCGAGAACTTCCTTAGCGTGTACTATTTCCATCAAAACGATATATATTTTTTATTTTATAAGCATATGCATATATATTTATTTCCGGAGTTCCCTTCTTCAGTGTCAGTTATAATAACTTCAAACGATACGTATATAAATTTGACGTCAATTGGACCATTGATTCGTCGGTTATAGCATTTTGTGCGAAGCAACTTTTTAATTGAAAGACAAATGAAAAAAAGTGAATTTCGGTTTTTGAAAAAGCATTGTTTTTTGATGAAAAAAAAAATACTGTGGGAACCAAACAATGGTTTGATAAGCATTATCCGGACTCTGCTCCATCGGAACAAATGGTAGAGACGTGGATTGCTGAATGTAAACGTGGTCGTACCAGCACAAATGATGCAGAGCGCAGTGGATGCCCAAATGAGGCTGTTATTCCAGAAAACATAAAAAAGATCCACGAATTCGTTATAAACGATCGCAAATTGAAGGTGCATGAGCTAGCTGACGTTGTAAAGATATCAGATGGTAGTATTTTTAACATTTTTAACGAGTATTTGGGTATGTGAAAGAACTGTGTTAAGTGGGTGCTGCGTGAGCTCACAGTCGACCAAAAACAACAACGTATTGAGGCTTCAGAGGAGTGTTTGGCGCTGTTAAACCGCAATAAAATTGAATTTTATCGTCGATATGTGACAATGAATGAAATATGGCTTCACTATTACACACCAAAATCCAAAAGACAGTCCGCTGAGTGGACAGCAGTCGACGAACCGAATCCAAAGCGAGCGAAGACGCAACAGTCGGCCAGTAAGGTGATGGTGTCTGTATTTTGGGATGCGAACGGAATAATATTCATCGATTATCTCCAAAAAAGAGCCACTATCAACAGCAATTATTATTGTGCACTTTTGGATCGATTGAAGGCCGAATTCGCAAAGAAACGGCCACATTTGAAAGAGAAAAAATTGTTGTTTCATCAAAACAATGCACAAATCGATGAAACCGATGGCAAAGTTGAATGAGTTGGGCTTCAAATTGGTTACCCACCCACCGCATTCTCCAGATTTAGCCCAAGCGACTTTTCCTGTTTTCAGATCTCAAAAGAATGCTTGCTGGAAAGAAATGTAAGTCCATTGATGAAGTAGTCGCTGAAACTGAGGCCTGTTTTGATGAGGAAGAGAAATTGTACCATAAAAGATATCGAAAAGTTGAAAAATTGCTATACTGATTGTATCACCCTTGAAGGCAACTTCTTCTTCTTCTTCTTAGCGCTACAGCCCCTTTCAGGCCTTCGCTTCCTGCAAACAGCGCCTCCAACTGTCTCGGTCAATTGACCGCGTCTTCGTCGATCGAGTCAGACTAGCGTTTTCTCAGTTTTTCCACTGGCCGCCGGCCTTCAGTTCTCCCAACGAATACCTTCTTAGGTATCCATTGTTCGTCCATACGATTCATGTGTCCAGCCCATTGCGGCTTCCTTAGTCTTATAATCGTTGAGACCCCCGGATCGTCAAAAATTTCATACAGCTCATGGTTGTATCGAGTTTGCCATTGGCTTCGCTCCTATTATACAATCCAGGACCCACAACCTTGTAGATGCTTTGGTTAGGGTACATGTTTCACACCCATAGAATAGCACAAACCTTATCACAGATTTGTATGCTTGCAGCGTTGTTTTCCTGTGTATGCACCAGGTCTTCAAGATCGTCAATACTGAATAGAATATTATATTTGCGAGCTGTATTCTTCAGCGTATTTCGTCTCCTACATTGCCCGTTTTCGTTATTTTGGCGGCTAAATTCACAAATTTGCTAACATTCTCGATATTGTTTTCGCCAAGTGTGATATTATGTGTATTTGAGGTATTTTTCCTCGACTGCGTCATGAACTTTGTTTTATTTTCATTGATTTGTAGCCCTTCAAGTGTTGCTTTGCTGTCGAGTTTCAGGAAGAGTTCAATATCATTCAAATGTCCTCCACGGGACCTCTTACAGGCAATTTTGAGGCAATTTTCAATGACATTTCGGAATATTTCCGGCAATATCTCGGCCATAACTTCACGAATATTGGTTTCCAATTGCTCAAGACTTGGAGGATTGTTTGCGTAAACACAATCTTCCGCATAGCCTAATAAAAAGAAATCCAAAGGTGTTAGGTCACAGGATCTTGCGGGCAAATTGACATCACTCAATCTTGAAATTACGCGTCCTGGAAATTTCTCTTGCAAAAGTTCTCGATTGGCCTGTGTTGTGTGGCTTGTGGCTCCGTCCTGTTGGAACCACATGTTTTCCAGATCATAATCTTTAATTTCTCTACAAAAATAATCGGTGAACGTCCGCCAATAGCGGTCAGAATTGACTGTAAGGACTCTTCCTTGATCATTTTCAAAAAAAAACGGGCGAATAACACTACCAGACCATAATGCACACCAAACGGTCCCTTTTTCCAGATGCAAAGGCCTTTCTGCGATTATTTCAGGATTTTAAGAGCCCCGTATGCGGCAATTATGTTTATTTACGTAACCACTGAGCGAAAAATGAGCCTCATTACTCAAGAAAATTTAATTCGAAAAATCGTTATCAATAGCTTGTTGTTCAATCACCCAATTCGCATACATTCTGCGTTGTGTATGTTCTTGTAGCTTTTGGATTTTGTATGGATGGAGATGCAAATCCAAATGCAAAACCCGCCACAATGAGGCGTAAGAGAAGCCCAAATATTGAGTACGTCGAGGAATCGCCAAATTCGGGTCTTCCTCCACACTTTGAGCAACGACAGCGATATTTTCAGCAGAACGAATGTTGCGATGATGCACAGACCTTGCAACATCAATAACGGATTCAGTTTCTTCATATTTTCTCACTGTATTCGAAATTGTTTGCTGTGTAGGTCAAATATGTCGACCATAATCGGCTTGTAAAGCCCTTAATGTTGATACAGCAGAATCGCCATTTTTATTATAAAATTTAATAATTTTCTCGTGTTTTCAACTGTTAAACGATCCATATTTCTAAATGGCAATTATTTAATTTTGACAGATGTCAAATGGCAGAGTTATACTTTCCTACCACGAAATGGATAACCCTGTAGTAATCTAACTCGCGTGTCGACAGGTAGCTTCCGTATGGCGTATTCCAGAGCCAAATTAAATAGCAATGGGGCCAGCCCATCTCCCTACTTTAGTCCGGTATATGTGTCAAAGGCATCGGCGAGTTTGTTATTGCTGCGGACTTGGGAGGTTGTTGACGTCATTGTCATTTCGGTACGACGGACTACTTTGGCTGGGATGCCAAAACCAAGCATTATTTGGTACAGTACGTTACGATCAATACTGACGTATGCTTGCTTAAAGTCAACGGAAATTTGGTGTACGTCTATGTTTAACTCCCAGCATTTTTCAAGTACCTGCTTGACAGTGAACAATTGGTCTGTTGTTGATCTACCTGCCCTAAAACCACCTTGATACTCCCCAATAATACTGTTGGCGTATGATCTGATTTTATTTTCTAAGATTTTAGAAAATATTTTGTGCGCCGTACAAAGTATTGATATGCCTCTATAATTTTCGCACTTGAAGGTAACTATATTGAATAATAAAATCGAGTTTTGTTAAAAAAAAAATTTTTCCTATTTATCCTACGGATTTATTGAATAACCTTTTATGTTATTCTCCATAATAGTAGAGCATGCTGATAATTTCCCTTCATATGTTTTAGAAGTTTTGTAGTTATACAGTACTACTATAGTTGGTCAGTTCTATCAGCATACATATGGTATGACAAACAGAGTTGAAAACTCCAGAAAACAATAGTGGATACTACTCCCTTATATCATCAGTAAAAAATCACTTGGCCACACCCCACTTCAATTGGCTTCTGGAAAGGTAAATTTGTCATGAAAAAGATACATCTTATTTGTTGAATAGGACAGGAAACTATTGTAGATAAAATCATTACCGATGGGACGCCTGTTGGATACTGCATGGTTTATTGCCAGAGACTGCTTGAGATGAGTACCTAGTTGTTACAAGAGATTTTCGTAATATTTTTATACTTGCTATACTTAACTGTGATATAGCTTTTCATATAACTTTTATTTAAATACAGCACTTTTGCTCTTTACAAGTAAACAAGAAGTTAACATCATTATTATATAAAATTAAAGCAATACTTATTGATATTTATTCATTCAATTTTTGATTTAATAGCGGGACCGGTTAATTAGTGCGGTTTTCTAACAGATGGCGTAACTTGATTTTTATTTAAGTGGTTCACTTTTCCAAATATGTGTTGAAAAGCTACTGTCATATAGTTTAAGAATCGTAATGTGTCATTTAGCTGAAGCGTAAACAACAATACTTTTTTCACTCTAAAAATGTCGAATTTTGTGCCGAATATAGTGTTTTTGCGGGGAGTACTTCTTCATTGAAGAAAAAGCCTGTCAAAAGCCATCGTGTTTTGGTGAACGTGTATGGTGTGCAAGTTCTAGCTGAGCGTACGTGCCAAAAGTGGTTTGCACGGTTTAAAAGTGGCAATTTAGACTTGGAGGACGATGAACGGCCCGGACAGCCAAAAAAGTTTGAAGATCACGAATTGGAGACACTTTTTGACCATTTCGACAACTTGGCATTGCTCAAAAATCCATTTAAGATCGTTAAAAGGGAATGATCCGGAAGGTAGGCCATTGGTTGCCCTATGAATTGAAGCCAAGCGACGTCGAACGTCAATTTTTTAACGTGTAAATAACTGCTTCAACGGCACAAAAGAAAAAGTTTTTCGCATCGTATCGTCACTGGCGATGAAAAGTGGGTCCATTACGATAATCTAAAACGTCGGGAAACGTATGGGTACCCCGGCCATGCATCATCATCGACGGCAGTTCAGAGTATTCATGGCCTGAAGGTTATGCTGTGTATTTGGTGGGATCAGCTGGGTGTGGTCTATTTTGAGCTATTGCAACCGAATGAAACAATCACAAAAAAAGTTTACCGATGACAATTGATGCATTTGAGCCGAGCACTCCGCGAAGAAACAGACGGAATATGAACAAAAGCACGGCCAGGTAATTTTGCAATATGACAATGCTCGGCCACATGTTGCACAGGTCGTCAAAACCTACCTTGAAACGCTCAAATGAAATTTCCTACTCCACCCGCCGTATAGTGCAAACTTTGCGCCATCCGATTCCTATCTCTTCCGCTCAATGCAACATGGCATGGCTGTCCAGCACTTCTCCGATTATGAAGAAGTCAAAAATTGGATCGATTCGTAGATAGCGGAGAAGCCGGCCGAATTTTTCAGAGAGGGGATTCATGAACTGCCAGAAAAATGGGAAAAAGTTATAGCTAGCGATGGACAATACTTTGAATATAACCGCACGAATCAACCGGTACCCCTATTATTTATTTTTTTTTTTTTTAAGAAAAGTCAATAGTACATTTGAGTTTTAATATTTAATTTCATTTTAAATCTTACATTGAGGATTGAACTTAAGTCTATTTGGCTGTCTAACTACACGGCTGTATCTGGTTCGATATTCTATTTCATGAGAATTTCGCTCTTTATTTTTGTTAGAATTTTTATTATTATTTGCTTCAGTTTTTTTAGAATTTGTAGATTCGATTTAATTATCAGATGGTGTATTATGTGATTTTCTTAAATGATACGCGTGTTTTCTAAGTATGTTCTCATTTTTTGTACAGATCCGATAAGATCTAGCTTGTTACATTTATCCACAACAACTGCTGAGTTCCAGTTTTCACCATTTTGAAACACTAAATTTTCTCCTTTCTTATATGTTTCATCTTTTAACAGTTTGTGTTTGTCGTGAGAAAACTTTTACTCTCCCTTTACTTTTTATTCAAATTTGCAATCAATTTAGGCTTAAGAAGTCCATTTTTAACAGGAAATTTAATCCATAGTAATCTACTCATGAGCAATTGACAAGAAGCAAAACCTAACCTGTGAATAACTGTATATCTTTGTTCTAGTAAACTATTTTGGCAATATGGACACCCTTTTCAGCTGAACCATTGGAGTGAGGGTATCTAAGACTCGAGTAGATAAATTTGAAATTCCAATATTTAGCAAATTCTTTCAGCTTATATGAGTTAAAAGGCCGATTGTCCGCAATTATTATCTCGGGTATGCCTAAACTTACGAATATTTGCTTTAATGCTTTAGAAACATGTGTAGCTGTTTTTTCCGTTATTTTCTTAATTTAAAGCCATCTGGAGAAATAATCTACAGCAACCAAGTAAGATTTGCTACCATTTCCAAAATATCAACCCCTAAGCGTTGAAATGAATATTCTGGAGTACCATGAGGCAAAAGGGAGTGATGTACATTTCCGGTCTAAATTTTTGGCACACGCGACATTTATTGATTATATTTGTTACGTCTCCTGATATAAATGGTCAATTAACTAGTGTCTTTGCCAGATTAATCGTTTTAATGATTTCTAAATGTGACTCATGTAAGCGTTTTAATATTCTTTGTAGAAAAGAGGATGATCCTCAAAAACCGCCTGTCTTTTAAATTCCAGAAATATTTTGTTTTAACCAGCACTTTCGAATTTGGCCAAACATTTACACAAAATTCAAATAATTGCTTGGTAATTTGATCTTCTTTTGCACATTTTATTATTTATTTCTTCATCGTATACTCTAGACCAACTGAATATATATATATATATATCATCCATATTTATTTGTTGATTTTTGATAGGATTTCTAGACAAAAGATCAGGAACTAGTAAAGACTTCCTTGTAATATTCTTCACCTCGAAGTCATATTTTTTTAATTTAATACACATTCATTGTAATCTTGTGGAATGAATACTGCTGATAGGTTTATTCAATATAGCTAATAAGGGTTTATAATCCGTATGAATTCATAAATATTGGATACTCTAAAAAGTTTTTGTCACTAGGTGGTGTCCGTTGTCATATATCAGGCAATACTAATCCGGTCGAGTCAAACCGACATGCGTTTGAAAAGTAACATTCCAGTTCACAATTTTCATACGGACAGTTTTGTATTTCGTCGTTCGTGTCAAAAGTTATATTCATTTAAAAATGAGTGAAATTTCTGGAAGAATTCGTTATATTTTACAATATCACTATGATCACGGTAAGAATGCAACGTAGGCTCGTGAAAAAATTTTTTGTGTCTACGGTTAAGATACTTTATCAAGCTTTCATTCTGGAAATTTTGATGTCAGGTCGACCAATCACTGAAAAAATCTATAAAAATCATTGCGTGCGATGAAAAATTGGTAAGATACGAGAATGTGGTTTGAAAAAGATCCTGTTCAAAAAAAGTCAATCATCACAAACGGCTTCAAAGCCAGGATTGACACCAAATAAGGTTGTACTGTGTGTATGGAGGGATAAGAAGGGAATCGGTAATCATAATGTACTAGAACTTGGCCAAACACTCAATTCGGCTCTGCACTGTCAGCAATTAATTAGATTGCAATAAGCTTTTCAAAAAACCGGCCAGAATTGGTCAATAAAAAGGGAGTTGTCTTCCATCATGACAATGCCAGGCCACACACATCTTTGATGCCCCGGAAAAAATTGACAGAGCTTAGCTGAGAAGATTTGATGCATCCACCGTATAGTCGAAACCTTGCACCATCAGACTACCATTTGTTTCAGTTTCTGCAAAATTTCCTTAATGAAAAGAATTTCTATTCAAAAAGGGACTGTGAAAATCACTTGGCCAAGTTTTTTGCCGATAAACCACAGAAGTTCTACACAGATGGAATAACGGCTCTACCCAAAAAATTGCAAAAGGTCATAGATAATAATGGACACTATGTACTGAAATAAAATCCTTTTTAAAGAAAATAAATGACAAAAGAAGGCTTTTAAGACTAACCAATATAATAGCAAAAACACATTTGTAGCGAAGGCTCAGCTCTTTCTATATTTGCGAATAGTTTTCCTCAGCCTGAAATAAACTTTAAGATGCAAACGCAATTGGTATTTTCTCTTGGAAATTATAACAGCCTAACCCATTTCTTGAAAAATCTGCTTGAATAGTGATTTCCTTTCTCAGATCAAACGAATGTAATTTGGTTCTATTTGCTAGTTCATTTTAAACTGATTTCAATACATCGAAATGATACAAAGACCACTTAAACTGAACATTCTTCTTCAGCAATGCTCTTAAAGGCGTATTTTTCTCGGAGAATGCTGGAATTAATTCACTTAAATCATTTAGTGATCCTAGAGTTTTCTCAGAATCTTTACTTTTCTGGATCTTTAAGTTTTATGATAGCCTTAATGCGGCCCGGATCTGGTGATAATCCATCTTCATTAAAAGTATGCCCTAGATAAGTCGCCTGTTTGACTCGGTATCGCAGTTTTTCTCTGTTAAATTTTGCATTTCTTTTTCTGGATCTTTTTAAAACCCGATTCAAACTCGCGTAATGTTCTTCAATAGTTTTTGCTCCTAAGATAATGTTATCGAAGAAGAAAAACACAAATCACCAAAAACTTTCATGTTAAGTTTTTGAAACTTCTCAGGAGCTGTACTAACTCCAAATGGAAGTACAGTGAACTCATATATGCTAAATTGCGTACTGAAAACAGTCAAAGACATGGAGTCTTCTATAAGAGAAATTTGCCAGAATCCTTCTTTGCGATCTAGAACTGAGAAGAAACGCATTTTCCCCAACGCGGTTCTGAAATCATCTAGCGTTATTATTATATGATGTTCAAATTGTATGTTTTTGTTCAAGTCGTTAAGATCAAGACATATCCTCAGTGATTTGTCCTTCCTTTCCACAGCTACAATACTGTATGTCCAATACGAAAAACCTTCCTTTTCCGTATAATTTCCATATTGTCGAGAGTATTTTAAAGTCTTTCAAGCAAAGAAAATGGCACTCTTCTTGGTGGTCGATGCACCGGAACAGCATTGGATTTAAGTTTCAGGTCATAAGCCTCCGTATAGTATCCTGTCTTTGAAAACAAATCAAAATTTGCATCTATAAACTCATCCACATTATTAGACGATAGCATTTTATTAACTGGGAGAACTTCTTCCCTTTTAAATAACTTTAGCTAAGCATGTTTCTAACTCCAAAAGTGGACAGCTTTTTTTGCTACTACAATAAATTCTACATTGTCCCGCAGATTAGTTTTTACTGCGAGGACCAAAATATTAATTTTTTCTAACACTTTTATATGCTGGCCTTCATAAGCTTCTAATCTAATAAACTGATCGGTATGACGTTCACTGCAGCACCACTATCCAATTTAAATTTCAAAATTTTGTTTCTTTAAATTTCTTCACAACAGAATCAATTTTATCTCCATCGGCTTCCGCTGTACTAAGTAAATGTGTTGAACAATTCAATTGCTTCTTCACGCAGGAAACGTGTCACTTGTACTGTTTCTTGTTTTTCAACGGTTTTAGTTGCGATCGCACGTAAATCGTAGAAAGAATGGAATTTTTTTAAATTATCCTTAAGATTGCCTTCTGACACTTTACCAAATTTCACTAATGAAAATTACTCACTGCACCATACTAGTATTTTATCAAATGTCCGGCTGCGCTATGCTGTATACTGTATGCTTGCTCGAGATGAGTACATAGTCGTTACAAGAGCTTTTCGCAATATTGTTATTCTTGATATACTTAACTATAATACAGCTTTTCATAAATTTTTTATTTCAGTACACTAACGCCGACCTCGGCGTGAAAGGTAAGACTAAAGTGAAGGAATTAGAGAAGTATGCATGCATTTTTAGGTGAATTCCTCGAAAGACATCTACCTATTGCGGAGAGTAGCTTATATACTACTGTGACCAAAAATAAGGTGACATTTGAATTTAAACTGCGTGCGTCGAACGATTTGGATAATTATTTTTTTTCTAGGTTAGTAGTACCGTCGGTCACATCTATTTCAAATTTACATGTCAAAATATTCATTAGTGTTTGATATACGCGTCGTTTCCGGGATGGCCCTCAGTTCCGTCTTAAATCTCCTCTATCGTATCAAAACGGTATTCCCGGAGCAGTCTTTAGTGCTTGCTGAATAGCCAGACGTAGCACGGTGCCAGATCAGCTAAAAACGGTGGTTGCGGAACGATATGGGTTGAGTTTTTGGCGAAATGATCACGAATTACGAGTGCGGTATGGGATGGTGCATTATCGTGGTTTAAAAACCAAGAATTGTCTTTCCACAATTCCGAACTTTTTAGGCGGATAGCGTTACGCAAATGACGCATAGCGTTCAAATAATATTCCTTGAATTCATAATGTACAACACCACGATAAACGGAGAAGAGAAGAGGTTGATGGTCGCCCAGGACGCTCTTCGTCTTCGACAAGTTCACGGCCGGCTTGGAACTCACTATACCACTTTTAAACATTTTTTTAGACATAGCCTCATCACCAACGGCTTTCTGAACCATCCTCAACGTATCCGCAGCAGACAATTGATTCCGCAAACAAAATTTAATGCAATTTCAGGAAATTGCCGCATCGAAAAAAACCAAAAACTTACTTTTAGCAGCTCCTAAACGATGCGTATCTCAAACACTAAAACACTAAATTTGACATAGATGTCACTGACAGTACTACCAACCTTAAAAAAATCCCCAAATCCTTCGACGCGCACAGTTTAAATTTAGATGTCACCTTATTTTTTGGACTCGTTATATATATCTATATATATATATATATATATATATATATATATACATATATATATATATATATATATATATATATATATATATATATATATATATATATATATATATACGAGGTATGTTCAAAAAGTATCACGAATTTTGAATTTTCGCGGGTTACGTATATTCGAATTTCGATTTTTTTGTGGCGTTATGTTGGTACTCATGTCTGTCACTTATGCCGACAAGCTCGGCCATTTCGAATGTTCACTTAATTGGTAATAGCTGCTTTACTTGCACGTGTTTTCAATCGTCTTCGATTTTTACTTATTCAAAAAAATGGATCAAAGAACGTGTATCAAATTTTGTGTGAAAAACGAAATTAAGTGCGCGGATGCATTCCGAATGTTGACTGTGGCATACGGAGAAGCTACCTTGGACCGAAGCGACGTTTATCGGTGGTACAAAATGTTTTTAGAAGGCCGGGAAGATGTGAACGACGAAGAGCGTGCCGGACGCCCGAGCACTTCAACAACAGACGAAAAAATTAATGAAGTGGAGAAAATGGTATTGGCCAATCGTTGAATCACCGTTAGAGAAGTTGCTGAGGACCTAAACATATCGATTGGCTCGTGCCATTCGATTTTTATCAACGATTTGGGCATGAGACGGGTCGCCGCGAAATTCGTACCAAAATTGCTCAATTGCGACCAAAAACAGCAACGCATGAACATTGCTAATGCGATGTTAAACTCTGTCCGCGGCGAACCAAATTTGCTCCAGAGGGTCATAACTGGTGACGAATCGTGGGCTTATGGTTATGACGTGGAAACCAAAGCTCAATCATCTCAATGGAAGCTGCCGCATGAACCAAGACCGAAAAAAGCGCGCCAAGTTCGGTCGAATGCGAAAGTTTTGCTGACAGTTTTCTTCGATTGCAGGGGCGTGGTGCATCATGAGTTCTTGCCACAGGGCAGAACGGTCAATAAGGAGTATTACCTGCAAGTTATGCGCAATTTGCGCGAAGCAATCCGCCAGAAACACCCGGATTTGTGGGAGAACAAAAATTGGCTTTTGCACCACGATAACGCCCCTGCTCACACATCGTTGCTTGTGCGCGACTTTTTGGCCAAAAGCAACACACTAATGATGCCGCAGCCACCGTATTCCCCAGATCTGGCCCCCTGTGACTTTTTCTTGTTTCCTAAACTGAAGAGGCCCATGAAAGGACGACGTTACGCTACGCTTGACGAGATAAAGACGGCATCGAAGGAGGAGCTGAACAAGATTAAAAAAAATGATTTTTTGAAGTGCTTCGAAGATTGGAAAAACCGTTGGCACAAGTGTATAATATCTCATGGGGATTACTTTGAAGGGGAAAAAATAGATATTCATGAATAAATAAATAAATTTGGAAAAAACAAAATTCGCGATATTTTTTGAACACACCTCGTATATATATATATATAGATAGATATATATATATATATATATATATATATATATATATATATATATATATATATATATATACCACAGGCCAATTGAAAAGTCTCCGGTCAAATGGGGCAGTTTTTTAACGATTGTATCCTTGAAACGATCCAATAACGCTATATAATAATCGCTTTTGATGGTCTGGCCCTTTTGGAGGTAACCAATGAATATTATACCTTGCGCATCCCAGAATACTGATCCCATAACCTTGCCAGCTGACTGTTGTGTTTTTCCTCGCTTTGGATTCGGTTCATCGTGTGCAGTCCACTCAGCTGGATGTCCATTGGACTCCGTAGTGGAATGAGCGAGCCATGTTTCATGCACTGTCACATATTGTCGCAAAAATTCAGGTTTATTGCACTTAAAACCTGCTCAGCATCATTAACACTTTGTTGCTTCTGATCGATTGTGAGCTCGCGCGGCACCCATTTTGCACACAGCTTTCTCATGTACAAATAATCGTGAATGATATGATGTACACATTCAGATGATATTCTCACAATGATAGCAGGATCAACTTTACTTCACGGTAATTCAAAATTATTTTGTGAACTTTTTTGATGTTTTCGTCGGTGACAGCCTCTTTTGGGCGTCCACTGCGTTCGCCATCTTCGGTGCTCATTTCAGTACGTTTCAACTTAGCAAACCAATCAATGATGGTTGATTTTTCTGAGGTAGACCTCGGAAACTCTTCATCAAGCCAAGATTTAGCTTCAACTGTATTTGTTTCCTTCAAAAAGCAATATTTTATCAGCACACGAAATTCTTTTTGTCCATCCTTTTTCAAATAACAAAAGTAGCTACACTCACAACGCAATATCTCACAAACTAATGGTCGCACTGCTGTCAAATGTTGACACGTATCGCTTGAAGGCTGGTACTAACTAAAAATCATATGGATTTAATATGAGCACCGCCATCTTTGTATCACACCGGGGATATATATATATATATATATATATATATATATATATATATATATATATATATATATATATATATACATATTTATATGTAAATATATATATATATATATATATATATATATATATATATATATATATATATATATATATATATATATATATATATATATATATATATATATATATATTGTATATATATATAGTTTTCCGTTAGGGAGATATAAATTTTTTATTTTTTTATAATTGCACCCTTAAACTTTTCAATAATGCCAAAAATGCCAAAACGTTAGTTAAAGTCAATACTTTTATCATAGTAAAGTTCAAGAGTACAAATCATTACCGGGATTCTGACTTCGTGGTTGCAACTTTAAGAGCTCTTACTCAAATTTTCGGCCGTAATGATCATCCCAACCGACAAGCTGTGCGTGCTTTAGTGGATGAATTCGAGTCTAAATTTTCACTATTGGGTATCCCTGTGTCAAAAAACGTCGTACCACTCGAAGCAAAGGAAATATCGCAGCCGTAAGTGCATCGATTCAAAACAAGCCAAATTAGTCAATTCCGAGTCGTTCTTAAGAATTGGGCATCGCTCAAACGATACTGTGGCATATTGATCTTAGCTTACATAGTTACAAGATCAAATTGACTCAAGAACTAAAGCCACTTGATCATTCGAAACGCCGAAACTTCTCCAATTGGGCTCTGGCAGAGCTGGTAGAAAATGAAGAATTTCATTGAAAAGTCATATTCAGCGATAAAGATTATAAGTAAAATATGCATTACTGGTCAGCAGCAAACCACATGTACTCCTTAAGATATTGTTGCAAATTATTCTTTGGTGGGATTTTCAGGCCGGAGGTGTGATTGCGCCGTATTTCTTCCGTCGATGAAAACGACCGTCATGTTATCGTTGATAGAGAGCGCTTTCGTGCTATGATAGAAGATTATTTGTGGTCAGAGCCGGATAGAATTGACATTAACCATATGTGGTTTCAAGAAGATGGTGCTACTAGCCACACACTATGCCTCACAATCGATTTATTGAAAGGGAAATTTGGTGAATGTGTTATCTCGAAAAATGGTCCGGTCAAACGGGTGCCTCCTTCATGCAATCTAATGCCATTGGATTTCTTGCGATGAGGCTATATTAAGTCACTGGTGTATCCCAACAAGCCAGCAACTGTCAATGTCCCGGTCAAAATTACAGCCAGAGTGGTGAAAAATTAGGTCCAAAGAACCGACTGCTTTTAATGGCCTCGTATTGGTTATATGACCAAAATCAAATTTCAATCTTTAAACGTAATGCTTGCACTAAGCCCACAATAAATTTGAGCTCAATATCTCAGATTTTTCTGAATTTCATCAAAAGATAAAATTTTTATGTCTTAAATGGAAAACCTTTTATATTAAGCATAATCCCAGGTCATCACTTAAGAAAGGATTAGGAAGTTCGAGTCGAGCAGTTATCAAGGCAGCATGGATCGAGCAGCAAAACGTTTTTGGAGGATTTTTCGAAGGGTTTTTATGAATATTGAAATTTGGAAGAAATTGGAAATTTCAGGAATTATGAAGTTTAGGGAGAGCTTCGGAGGGATTTTGGAGGAAAAAAGAATTTTTATTGAAATTGTCGAAAAAGAAAATGAGTTAAAGCGCCTGGGCAAAGCGCGCAGAGCGAGCAGTGTGGAACGATGGAAGTGGAAGAAAAGTGTTGAATCGGAATTGGAGTGATTGGGAAAAACACAAAAACAAAGAAAAGATATTAAGGCTTTTAAGGTGTAATTATTTTTCTTTACAATATAATTATTTTACTTTTTAGTCTTTAAACTACTAGGCAATAAGAGTTCCTGTTTTTACCTTCTTTTCTTTTTCTCGTGACAGCACTCCAAGTTCTGTCTTGGAGTCTGTGGGTATGGTGGAAAATAAGAGTATGGGGAGCTCTCTGCCGCTAAATGTAGCTTCACGCGCAAAGCATGGAAAAGCTTGCAGCGCTTCTGTGAGAAATTTGAGGGGGACATAGAGGGGGAATTTATTCCGGACTTACTTGCTAGTTGTTAGATGCAACTGCAACTGCCGGAAGTTTCCAGTGACATGAAGCTGGACGAGGGTGGAAGTTTCATGGATAGTGGTGACAAGGAGGAGGCTATCGTAAAGCCAGAAAACAGAAAGAGACCAATAGGGTCTCCAACGCAGGAGTCCATTTCAAAGGTATCTAAGGTCCTTAAAGTGAGCGAGCGGCATTTTCCCCAGCTCAAAAAGGTGGCGAAAATAGCTTTCGCTAGTTTCTCAGGGACCATATTCAAGCCGGGTAGAAGGCCGGGCCTTGAGGGAATTAAAGGGAAATCCAAGCTCCAGCAGCCAAGCTAGGCTGCTACCAAGAAAGAGAGGGTTCCTCCTATAGTGTACTATAGGGTTGACATAATACTTTTAGTACACGAAACTCTGAAAAGGAGCAAGAGCTCAACGTGCTGATGAACAGTTTCTCACGAGCTCCGCTCCACCCTTAAACGGCTGAGGATCATGCCAGCCTTGTTAATTGTTTGCAGTGCGCAAAAGTGGTTTGCGTATACTTATACTCTTCCAGGAGAGAGGAAATTGACTCTCCTTCTCAAAGGCGCCCACAGCTCATACGACGAGATTGATGTCGTGGCTGAACTGAAGGAACATCTCGGAGAAGGTATCATTTCTGTGAAAAAGTTCTCCACTATAACCTCTGGGAGGGAATAAAGGACCCTTTCATCTTTCTCAGTGCAGTTCAAGCCGGACTTTGAAGTGAAGAAAGCAATGAACATAACGTTTTTATTGTATCAGAAGATACAATGGAAACGTCTGCAAAAAAATTTCGCTCCCAGTGCCAAACAATTTGGCCACATCGACAAGTTGCATAAATCCATTGAACGTCCAATCTCGAAGGATGAGGAAAAAGACGAGATCTTCTGTGTGAACTGCAATGCTATGAGCACTCTGCAAGTTTCGAAGGCTGTAAAGCAAAAGAAGTTGAAGAGTGGAGGAAGAATCTCAAAAAGAAATAAGAGGAAAGGAGGGATTACGTCACCACCTCTATAAAAAATGCTGTACGTGAAGGGGGCTTACACGCTAGCCTTTTGCAAGTTGCAATGAAGCAGTCTGATCCTCATCCTATACAGCAACAAAAAACAGCAATCAATGCAGCAACTCCAGCAGTCACAGAATGACCGAAACACGGCTTTGAGCACTGACTGCCAAATATTTTACGGATGTGACTTATTCACACTCATTCGAAAGTGGGCTCTTTCATCCCTCGCTACAAAAAAACTCACTCGTTCTAGTGAGAAAAAAGCTGCGTACTTAGAATTCGCCTTCAAAGTATGCTGACGTGATGAGTTCTATTAAACTTTCCATCCTTACCATATGTTCACTAGCTCCACGCTATAAACGAATTCGGTTCGAGAATACTTGAGCACCCATAGACCAGACTTCCTCTTTATGTCAGAAAAAAGACTCAAAGAAAGACACAGAGTGCAAGTGGGAAAATACAATATCATCAGGCGTGATGATCCAGAAGGAAGTCTCTGAGTTGCTATGGCTCACAAAGATCACCTGAAAGTCAAAAGGCACTGCCTTCCAAGTCTGAAACGTATTGAAGCAGAAAGAATAAGCTCCATGCTCGGAAGGTGCACCTTTGCGTTTGTATGAGGGTCTATGTTCGATATGGATATTCGGTGAGGGAGCTCAATGACGACTTAGAAACAGTGCCTACTCTGTGCATAAAATTTGATTTCTGTGCCATGAGAGGTGATTTCCATGCGGAGCATCCCACATGGGAAAATATTGCATCTAATCGCTGTGAAATAGCTATCTCTAACTAGGTTCGATTGAATATGGATCTCATACTGATTGTCCCGAAAGAGCCTACCTTCTACTGAAGGTCATCTTTTATTGACTACTACATTGCGTCTGCCAATCTGGTTAAATCTCTCCCAAAGATCGAGGAATTTCGAGTGTGGACTTCTTGACGCCGAATCTGACCATCTTTTGGTTGAGCTGACCTTAAGAGTGAAAAAGATGTGAAACTAGAGGTTGCAGATCCTCAACTTTTCATTCTATTCAAGCGAATCGACTGAACAGCAGTAAGTGCTGACCTTGACGAAAAATTGAAGGGAATTTCGATTAAAAGATCGAAAAATTTTTCTATACCTAAAATCGATGTAGGAATCGCATGTTTAAATTCAACCCTGGATACGGTCATCTCAAAGATCTCCATTAAAGAATCCTCCACGAATTACCTTCACCAAAATTTACCAGAGGACATCTTGAAGCCTCATTGTAGAACTAGCCGAAAAACGCCGCCCCGGGGTCTTCACTTATGATGGATCCATGCTCATGGAGGACAAAACTGTCGCTGACTCTTTCGCAAAACGTTTTGCGAAAGTTCTTCAAGGTGAGAAAGAAAGTTGGTCTCTTCCGTTACTTCGCTAGTGAGCACCACCACAACAAATTTGGATAGGGACAATGAGGAATTGTACTTGGCCAGATTTTCCGTCTGACACACCTACTGGCCATGGTCTGCTTGTCCGTCCTAAGGGACTCACTTTGTTGGCACTGGAGCGAAATTCCAACAAATCAGCGGGGGTTTATGGAATCTCTAATTATATACTGAGCAGGCTTTTCCATGTTTTCATTGTTCCCCTCGCGATCATTTTGAATAATTGCATTAACTTTTGCTACTTCCCTTAGTAATGGAAATGCGCAAAAATATTTGCAATACCTCAGAAGGCGGGCAGTACTGGTGTATTCGATACTCGTCTGATTTCGCTGCTTTCAAATATTGGTAAGCTGGTTGAAAGGGTTATACTTGAAGGTATCGTACGATTCTCAGCAGGGGCAAAAATTTTGCCGGTAAGACAATTTGGCTCCAAAAAAGCCACTCTTCAGTGGATGCTATGGTCGCGTTCCAAGCTGATACAAAGAAAAGTTGGCGCAACAAAAAGCTTGTTATAGCTTTCTTGATCGATGTGGAGAAATTTTTGACTCTGTATGGATCAATGGGCTTCTCTACAAAATGATAAGTCTTGGCTTTCCGGCCCACATTGTAAAAATTATAGGCAGCTTCACGAGGTGACGAGCTGCCTTTGCGGTGGCTGGTGGAGCTAGGTCCAACCCATTTTGTATTGACTCGGGAGTCGTACAAGGGTATTTATTGGGCCCATTTCTTTTCAAAATATTCAGCACTGACGTTCCAGGCGTAAGAGATGAATATAAGCCCAGAATCTAAGTGAACATATTCGCTGACGTTTTGCTAGTGTGGTAATCTGAGCACAATTTGCGCTTTGCTTGGATGTGGCTCCAAAAATATTTGGAATCTCTTACTGCATATTACCGAAAATGGGAAATCAGGGCAAACGCAAGAAAGAGCGAATGTTCAAGGACCCCTAAAAAACTTACGTCGTCTTGCAAGAGGCATCTGTGACTCCAGTACTAAGTTGAATGGGCAGATGGTGCACTGATCTAGGCAAACGAAGTACTTGGGGGAGATTACCGACAGGAAGGCTTCAGTGCTCACGTTGATAAAATTTTGAAAAAGTGAATATGCCTACCATTTGCTTATACCTCTTTTCAGGAAACAATCAACAGCGAGCAAACGAGTCAAGGTTTTGGCCTATAAAACCTTGATTCGTCTGATCATCACATATGCGGTGATGATATGAAACGGAGCTCCGAAAACAAAATGGGACAAGATAAGATTAGTGGAGCGATAAATCCTTCGTGCTTGCACAGGCCTGTTCAGACGGGAGGACGGATGGTCTTACCCGAACGAGGTGCTATATCAGGAGACAGGAATGGAGCCAGTAAAATCTTATGCAGAAAAGCTGGTGTAATCGGGAATCAAGAGGGCCAAAGAGCACAAGACGGGAGTAGTCAGGAGAGCGACGGACAACTGCTCAATGGATGTAGCGAATGAGTCGTTTTAAGGTAGTCTTAAGGAAATAATGTACTTAATTTTAAGAAACTCAATTTTTAAAACTGCAGTTGCTAAAGCCAATGAATTTTACACCAAACTTCTTGCTATAATCTATTAATTTTTGTTAATGTTGTGGGTGTCAACATATTAAAGCTTTGTTTTATCAAAAAATTAAAATTTTAATCTAATTAAAGTAAATGGAAAATCAGCTTCAAAACTCACTAAAAAGGATGAAATAAAATTCATAGAATCGGAGTTAAATTAGTTTTTTTGGAATTAATGCAGTGGGATGTTGTTTTTATGGATTGCATGGTATTTTCCAAAAAAGAATGGGCAGTTTTTTGGAATGTTTCTTTTCAAAAATAATTTTAAATGCAAGTCTTATTTCCGAAAAAAAGATAGTTCGTGAGAGAGAATTGTAATGTACGTTTATCACTTGGCTGATTTTTAGAAAAATACGCTCTGTAAAATTTCAAATTCAGAGTGCCATATGTATATTTGATATATATATATATATATATATATATATATATATATATATATATATATATATATATATATATATATATATATATATATACTCGTGTATATATATATATACATGTGTGTATGTATGTGTGTGTGTGTGTGTATTTCTAGAATAATCGAATGAAATTTTCAGAAATTAAGAATGCCTGGCTGGCTACAAATAATCATCCAATTATTTTCGGCGGAAGGTTCATTAAATGTGTTTTTACAGCTCTTTTGTTGATTTGAGAGGCTTTTTCAAAAGAGAACTTGCAATGTGAATGAGAAGTGGCTTTTCAGGTCCTTAAACATTCTCATTAAACTTTTCAAGTGGATGATTTTATACCTTCAATTGTAAATGATGTAGGTTGTCTATGCATCCTAAATTGAAAAACACTCTAAGTGAGTGTGCTGTCAGAACCCCTTAATTTATGAGTACGAAATCATTCATATTATTTGTGTGTTTCTATCTGAATTTAATCACTATGGCAAAAACTCTCACTGAAAAGATGAAAAAGTTTTTTCAGAACATGAGAAATGTTTTGATGTAAATGAGGCTTTTGAATGACATCGGAGACAAAATACGGATAGGCCTTGCATTCAAGGCGTGAGAATACAGTGAATGTAGACAGGAATAAATGCTGTGTAGCATAAAATGCGTTTTTGTATTGATGTCAATATTGAGCTGGGGAATTGAAAGCGATAAATTTAATGAGTTTCAAATTGATTCTATTAAAATTTACAAAAAATTCAAATTCAAAGGATTGTTATACTTAAAAAATTAAAAACCAATTCAAAATAGTGAGGAAATCCTCCTGCAAGAAGAGCTTTGTAAACCAACAGCTCAAATAAAGCCTCTTGACTCATACATGGATGCCATAAATTGAGTTTGAGGCACTAAAATATGGTTATAGTCAATCATTTTATTTATTTGATATCCGTAGGCCGAGTTTTTTTTCTTGAAAATCTGCCGGCCCCATAGAGCAAAACCGATGGCTTTAAAAAAATAAATAAAATATGTTTATTATGAATTTCAATTTGTAATTTTGTTTGATCTAACTGTTTAAGTAGACGTGATAAGATATCAATGCCACAAATGATTTGTATATTCATATGCTATATGTAGTATCCAGGTCCTTTGCAAACGTTTATGTCCACAGTATTGCGTATTATTGTCATTGAAAATGTTAAATATTCAATCAATTATAACTTTGTTGCTTATAGCTCGATCGTTGTAGCATTTTCAGAATAATGAAATGTAGAAAAAAAAAAATTTACAGGGTTTTGTAAAAAAAATTGTACAATACCGTATTAATATCGGTACCTGACCGTCCATCCGTCAGTGCATCACAGAAAGTTTACTCAGGAATCAAATCAAATTTCGTCAACTGCTCAGAGATTTTTGGTCAATGAAAGTACCGTAATCGAAAAAAATTTCAAAGACTTTTAAGGGTGGATCTCCCCATATAAGGATGTGAACCCTTAAACATTTTTTTTTCGTCAAAGATAGTCAAGCAGGGTACCAAATGATAAGTTTTGGTAAAGTCTTTTGATATCTCTAATTGAAATTGCAATATAATTGACGAGGTGGGCAGGAGAAGCGGACAAACAGGAAAAAATCATGTGCAACCTCGCGATTGGATACCTGTGGACCGAAAAATCTGAAAAAATCATGGAGGTAGTTTTCTGTGAGCACAACAACGACAAATGCCTGAGAAAGTGAAATTCGCTAATATTTGTTAATAATACAGGGTTTTCCAATAAGAGGTATTATTTTGATATTAAGAGAAAAATGTCATTTTCCAATACAAATGATCAGATGTTTATTTCATTATAAAGAAAAAGGTATGCCGTTAATAGTGGTGAATAAAATCAGACAAACGAACCCCGTGACCACGCTTACAGGAACTGTCCTTTGCATGAAATTTTCCATGCCCTATGTCCTCCATAGCCTCACGAATTCCATCTTTGAGGTCTTGAATGGACGCTGGGCTGTTGGCGTAGACCTTCTCTTTCACGTGGCTCCAAAGGAAGAAGTTGCAAGGTGTTAAATCACAAGACCTCGGTGGCCAATTGTGATCACTTCTTCGAGATATAACACGTTCCGGAAACTTTTCCCGTGAAAGATCAATGATTTCGTTTCTTGTGTGGCACGTAGCCCTGTCTTGTTGAAAGTAAACGTTGTTCAGATCAATACAATCGAATTCCAGCCATAAAAGATTATTAATCATCCCTCGATACCGCAATCCATTCAGCAGCAATACTCTCGGCTGTTCTTGAGTAACGTGCACGGGTTTTATTCTTCAAATCACTAAGTTGCCCCAACAGCTCGAATTTTTCCACCAATTTCTGTATTGTCGTCCGACAAGGTCCTTCACGACGACCCAAAAATGTTCGAGTTTTACGAACCGTGTCTGCCAAATTTTCACCATTTTTATAGTGAATTTTAATAATTTCAATGCGTTGTTAAAGCGTGTATGTACTTGTTAAATGTCAAAAAATGACAGCTTCAAAAGTGACATCTTCCGAAATAGCGGACTATTCAAAATAATACCTCTTCTTGGCAAAACCTTTAGTATGATTTATCAATTTTACATTTTCTTATATACAATATATCAAAAAGTGAGGGTACCCTTTAATCTAATGAAATTTTACACATATATGGCTACTTAAAAGGCTAATAAACTAAGAAAATTTCAGAAAAATCGGATTGAAGTTAACAAGCTATGGTGTTACGACAACAATAATGCGTGGCTGTTGAGCAATGTGTGTTTCTAATCGACTCAGACACTACGGACTTATTAGGATTTGCATGAAAATTTCAGGGGGGATGTATATCATGCACATCTTTGAGAATCTGTTCAACGAGTTCTATTATTTATCGTAAAACGAAATGGCGGGCATTTCAAACGAGAATGTTGAGTAAAGTTAAGTTGTTTTCCCCCACTTCAGCATGTAAACTATAGACTATAAACTCTTGATGGAAACATAGATTTTAAACAAGTAAGGTAGACAGACCTATGCTCATGTCAGAAGGGTTTTGTACCAATTTCTCAGAAATGCAGTCACCAGCAACGAATGAGGCCAAGAAATGTGTCAAAGCGATGTGCACGTTTACAAGAAAATCCATTGTTTTTCTACTTTCAACGGTCGCCAAACCAACAAAAATCACTCAAATCATAGATTCCCAAAAATATAAATGTTATTGACCTTATTTTAAAATTTCAAGAAGGTCAAATCAAAACTGCAGTAACTGATTTGATGGAAAATCTATAAAATACCAAAATCATGTGTTCTTGTTGTTGGAATTTCAAATGGCTATAACTACCGTGTATACAATTCCATTTTCATCAAACTTAGAAAGTTTAAGGACCTTTTATAGGACTACTCAAATATCAAATTTTGTTCAGTTTAAGGTTACCCATACGATTTCATTGGGAAAAATATCAAATTCGAATATCCCATTTTTATTAAAAAATTTGAGCGAATTTTGACTTCTAAGGTATTTGTTGTTATTGTATTCATAAAAAGCTACCCCCAAAATTTATTTCAGAATTTTCGGATCACAGCTGTCCAATCGCGAGGGGGGGGGGGGACAGAAATATTTTGTGTATTTCCCCTCTCTGTGCGCCCCTCGAAGCAAAAAGTGTCAAATTAAGACCTCTTTCGAAAAGTTCTCATCAAGAACTTTCATTTGATACCCATATCGGCTACCTTTGATGAAATTTTTTTTTTCGGTGGCCACTCCCCTATGTGGGGAGACCCCCTTAAATACCTTATAAACATTTTTTTGTTGAACTTTGAAGAAAGCACCACTTTACAACCTCATACAAAATTTGATGTTTCTAGCTTATGTAGTTTGCAAGAAAGAACGCTGCTACACACGGACGGACGAATGGACAGACGAATAGACAGGACGCGATTTTAGTAGGGTTTTGTAAAATTATTTTACAAGACCCTAAAAAGGAAATATTCATGGTGGTAGGTTTTCATGAGTACAGCAATAATAAATACCTTAGAAGTTGAAATTCACTTAACTTTGTTAATAATAGTAGCATCTATAAATATAATATTTTCCCTGCGAATTCATACGCTTACCTTTAAATTTAAATTAAAGTAATTCAAGGAAGGATTTATAGTCTGGAAGTTTCAATAAAGTTAAATCGCATTCACGGAAGTGATACCAATTTGAAAGCTCTCTGAGTACAAGAAAAACAATTCACGGTTTTTCTACCATTCAAGCATTCCATCGAACCAGACACTGCACTGTTAATTGGATCTTCTAATTTTCAGTTAAAATCAGTAATAAAAAATATCTTTAAGATTTCATTCAGTCAAGTTTGCTAGTGATATTGCAAAAAAAATGGTATAATAATGGTATTCATTCTAAAACGAGTATGTATTGCATTTGTTTTAGATATCGTTAAAGATTTTCTTGAGTTTGATTATTATTGGTGTCTGCATATCGAAGGCTGGGTACAAAATCATGAGCGTAGCTCTGTCTACCAAACTTGTTTAGATTGATTTGCTTTAAAGAGTATGTGATGTCCTTTTCTGGGCTGATATGAGTACTTTCTTCTTGTATCTCATTTTTATGTTATGTATAATATTCTGGTCCGTTAGCTGCAAAAGGGCTATGCAATTAGCAGGTAGAAATATACTCACATGGAAATACGATAATATGCATAGTTTTAAGTAATGTTCAAACGATGGTGAAATGACTTTGTCAGAACACCTACTATATTATAAGGCCTCTGTACCGCATACATTCTAATAAAGAAAATTATATAGATGAATATATAAATCATCTTTTAATTTCAAAACTTAAGCTGGACTGTGAGATAATGCGTTATCTAGTGGAAGTGCTTTTAGAGGAAGGTTTTTTTATTTCATGGGGTAGTGTACTTCCGGAACAATCGTTTTGTAAGACCAGTCATCAAACTGTTCATCCAGACAGAAGCTTGATTTACGTAGACAAGAGAAAGATTTACTCCTTTAAAAAGACTTGAATTTTTTACTTGTGGATGGTAATCAGACTAAGTTTGTGAGTTTTGGCTGAGTTTTAACAAATTATCATCGTAATGTGCTCCTTTGATATGTTCCACCGGACGGCGTGAACTTCTCTTTGACAAACACGGTTTTGCATGAGCATAACTCACCAAAACAACCCGCCTACATCGACATTATGAACCAGAACTGGTGTAAGGCCATGGTCTCCTATGAAATCCTTGAATTTTTCAATGAACAGAGCAAAAGCTGATTTTTTGCATAATACATTTACCTCGCAGACCACCAGTAGACGAATTCAACATCGAATTTTAAATTTTTGGAACCATCCATTACTTGCCTGGAAGTCATCTTTATTGTGTACACTGGAGTAAAAGAACTTTGCCTTTGGCTTTAAAATATCGCCTTTGGTGACCATATTACGGCAGTGTTCTTTGAGAAACCATGCATACAACGATTTTTCCATTTGTTTTTATTTTCTGCTATACGTTGGGTTTTTTGCTCACCGATGCTATATTTTGCATTTTTGACTTATAATTCCATTTTTATCTCCCTTGGTCCTTATGGAATTGATCGTTATTCTAGGAAACATCAAATAGTCTTGCGATTTCACTTGAGTTAGCGCGATAACATATACCTTGCGATTTCTTTTATTTAAAATGAATTTCATTTAAGTACATTTGTCCATTATTATCTATGACCTTTCGCCATTTTTTGGGTAGAGCCATTATTTCATCTATGTAGAACCTCTGTGGTTTATCGGCGAAAAATTTGGCGAAGTGATTTTCGCAGTCCCTTTTTGAAGTGAATTTCTTTTCATTAAGGAAGTTTTGCAGAGACCGAAGCAAATGGTAGTCTTGTGGTGCAAGGTTTGGACTATACGGTAGATGCATCAAAACTTCCCAGCCAAACTCTGTAAATTTTTTTCGGGTCATCAAATATGTGTGTGGTCTGGGATTGTCATGATGGAAGAAAACGCCCTTTCTATTGGTCAATTCTGGCCGATTTTTGAATTGTTTGTTGCAGTCTTTCAACTGCTGAAAGTATAGAGCCTAATTGAGTGTTTGGCCAGGCTCTAGCACCTCATTATGAACAATTTTCAATCCCACCTATATGTATGGTGTATAACCTTATTTGGTGTCAATCCTGGGTTTGAAGTCGGTTGTGATGATTCACCTTTTTTTGACCATGATCTTTTTCGTACGAATAGATAAGATACCCATTTGTCATCACCCGTAATGATTTGCTTCAAAAATGGTTCGATTTTTTTGCGTTTTATTAGCATTTCCCAAATGGAAATTCGTTCGACCAAATTCTTTTGTGTTAATTCATGCGGTTCCCAAACGTAAAGCTTCTTTGTGTATCCAGCCTTACTCAAGTGGTTCGAAACTGTTTGGTGATGAATATTCAGTTCTTAAGCAGTGTCATGGCTGCTTTTGGGTTGGTCCTCTTCAATTTTTTTGTTAGATTTCATGAACTTTTTCAGCGATTGGTCCACCTGATTGAGGTGCATATTTGGTATCAAAATTTCCACAACCAAAGTGAGCGAACCATCTTTGCTATGGCTTTTGATAAAGTATATTGAGCGTAGACACCACAAATTTTTTCACTAGCCTGCGATGCATTCTCACCTTGATCGTAGTGATATAGCAAAATATAAAGAATTTTTTCAGAATTTACAATCATTTTTAAATGAATACAACATTTGACACGAATGACGAAATACAAAACTGTCTATGAAAATTGTAGACTGCAATGTCACCTTCCAAACCCATGTCAGTTTGACTCAATTATTAGTATTGCCCGATATATGACAACGAACGCCATCTAGTGACAAAAAGACTCGACACTTTTCAGAGGATCCATTATATATATATATATATATATATATATATATATATATATATATATATATATATATATGTATATATATATATATATATATATATATATATATATATATATATATATATATATAAACGTAATGGCAATCAGTCATGTTAGCGTGGAAACACTGTAGAAGCGGTTCTGGACATTGGGTCGTGCCTATGATCAGACACAGTTGATTTTCCGACGTTGCGGTGCTTAGGTCGTGTGTGCTATCTTTTCCTCAGTAGATGTGAATTCAATTCCTTTTTAATTTATTATTCATTTAAATAACTCATCGTTTAAATAAATCTGAACTTTTCGTTTACATAAACCTGAACTTTAATTTGTTAGACTTAAATAAAACAAGTCATTTTACAATTCCTAGATTTGGGGGCTCGATCGAACCAAATTAATAAGAAGAATTAACGGTAGTGTACAAGTGCGGAAAAGAAATCGATCGAATTTTAAGGGATAAAACTAAAAACTAAAAGTGCTTATTGTTCAAAGTACCAGCATATTTAGCGTGCAGTATCCGCAGAAGTGTTTCTTAAAAAGTTATCGACGTAAAAATTATTTGGCGTACAAATTCAGAAAAATGTGCATTTTAACCCCTTACATGAAGTAGTACAACGGGATACACACACAAACCAACCAAGTGAAAGAAATATACGATATAAAAACCGCATTAGAAAACGGGACTCATCAGAAGGAGATGTATACAGTTCGTGCGAAGAAGAATACGTACATAATTCGGGTAAAGGTAAAAAATCCGATCAGAATTTTGCATGTGAAATAAACCACAAAGAGTCAGCGCGAAAAGAAACAGCAAAAAGTAGAAAAGAAGGTGAAATTGAAGGTGAACAGTTGGAAGGAACATTTGAAAGGGAACAGACAGTTGATAGCGCTTCAAGTTCGTTTGAAAACGGTTGCAATACAAACAGAAAAGTTGAAAGTGCCGTAGAAAAAATCAGAGAAGTCGAAAGAACAATAAACGTGGAAAAAGTAGAAACAACAATAAGAATAAAAAGTGCAAAAGTTGATAACGATTACGAGAAAATGCCCACATCTTAGCAGAAAACACAAACAGTAGACAGTGAAGAGTTAACAAACATTTTACGGTTGCTAGCGCTGAAGCTTGACCAACAACAGAAACCGCCGGTATCATTTGAGTCATTTAACAAAGTGATCAACGAATTTGATTGTATCAGCATTTCAGTTAGATTATGGTTCGAAAACTTCGAGAAAAACGCGGAGGTTTACAAACTCGATAAACAGCAAATGTATGTGCAAGCTCGAAATAAAATGGTGAAAACTGCTCAATTATTTTTAGGCGCAACCCCGGTTTGTGATTACGATAGTTTTAAATCAGAACTAATAGATGAGTTTCACAAAGAACTTAATAGTGCCGATTTACATAAAAAATTATGCGAACGTAGCAAAAAAGAAAACGAAACATTTCATGAGTATGTCTTGCATATGAAAAAATTAGCGGCCATGGGAAATGTTGATGAGAAGTTAATTGTGCAGTATGTAGTCGATGGCTTAAAAGTGACACAAGAAATTAAATATTCGTTTTATTCATCTACAAGCTTGAGAGAGCTAAAAGAAAAATATGAAATTTTCGATCAGTAAAGAACAGTGAAAAGTGCAACAAAAACGAAAAGTGTAACAATAACAAAAGCACGAATTTTAGAAACGAGAAAACGAACAATGATGCAAAAATAAAGAGTGACCATTGTTTTAATTGTGGGGCGACCGATCATAAAAAAAGCGCAATGCAAGTCGGATGTGAAGTGTTTCAAGTGTAATTTGCACGGGCATATCGCCAAAGATTGTAAAGACAATAACAAGGAAGTGAACCTTATTAAGCACGAAAAACGTTTACAAGACATATTAATAAACAATAAAAGTGTAATTGGTTTTTTCGATACGGGATCTGATGTGGGCATTGTGCAAAAACATGTGTTAAAGAATAGCTTGAAAAATGTTGCGATTGACAATAGTGTTACGACATTGTATGGACTGGGAAATGTGCCAGTAAAAACAAAAGGTTTTATTATTGCGAAAGTTAAAATTGATAACATTGAAGTTGAGCAAAAATTTGTTGTGGTCGACGATGGCGTTTTAAAACATCCGGTCATAATTGGCAATGATTTCTTGGACAAATTTGAATATATGCATAGCGTAATAATTCCAGAGAGTGAACAGTTTGCAGATGTATATCAAATTTCTGAAAATGAAATAGACTTTGGTGAGCTAGCGCTACAAACAAAAAAGCGTGTTGAAGCAATGATTGCGGAATACAGCGATCAGCAAGCAGAACTCAAGTGTCCTATCCGCCTGAAAATAACGGTAGACAATGCAGTTCCGTTTCATCAATCGCCGTTGCATCAACACGTTGCTGTAGAGAATCAAATACAAGAATGGCTGCAAAAAGATATTATAGGCAAATCTACTTCTGATTCGCGTGGTGGTCGTAGAGAAAAAAGGTGGAGCATACCGTGTCTGTGTTGACTTCCGAAAACTGAATTCGATGGTACTCAAAGATGCTTTTCCTGTACCATTAATCAACAAGGTACTAGAGAAACTGCAGGCGGCAAAGCATTTCACGGTCATGGACCTAGAAAACGGCTTTTTCCATGTACCCGTTGAAGAAAACAGCAAGAAATTTACGGCGTTTGTGGTGAAGAGTGGCATTTACGAGTTCGATCGCGCACCATTTGGATTTTGTAACTCGCCAGCAGCGTTTATACGATTTGTCACATGCATCTTTCAAGAGCTTTAAACGAAAATGTAATGGAGCTTTACATGGACGATATAGTGGTGTACAGCGCAACCATCGAAGAAGGTATCCATAAATTTAAAAAACTATTATAGTTGGCAGCTAAATATGGGTTGAAGATCAAATGGCAGAAACGTTCTTTTTGAAACGAAAAATTGAATTCTACGGTCATACGGTCGAAAACGGTACAGTAAAACCTGGAGCAGAAAAGACGAGAGCCATTGAGAAATTCCCGATGCCTAAAAACCTGAAAGCGGTCCAATGATTTCTCGGACTGACTGGGTACTTCCGTAGATTTACCAAGGGTTATGCTTCTCCCCCCCTTCAAGGCGCCCCACGGCGTAACAAAACGAGACCTGGCCCGAAGTAATGTATCAAACGGTTCCAGGCTAGGTTCTCAGATTGACAGGGGAGGTGTTTAGTGGGTAGTCCAAGGGTATCCTTCATGGGAGTCTCACACTGCCAGACTTGGCGGGCGTAAATGCCTTCACCTCCCTACCACAAACAAGTTGGGTAAACAGACCTACGCTCATGTCAGAAGGGTTTTGTATTCAATTTTCAAAATGCAGTCACCAGATTGAATAAAGTCAAGAAGCATGACAATGACGATTTTATTGGAGAAACTATGAAATTCGAAGATCATACTATTATTAACAAAGTTGAACGAATTTAGACTTCTGAGGTTTTTGTTATTGTTATACTCATAAATATCTCCCTTGATAATTATTTCAGATGTCCATTCGCGAGGGAGGAAACACATTTTTCATGTATTTCCCCCCTGTGCCCCCCACTGAAGCAAAAACTGACAGTTTAAGAACTGTTTTGAAAAGCTCCCATGAAAACTTTTATTTCATACTCATATCGGCTATGTTTGATGAATTTTTTTTCAGGGGCCACTCTCCTGTACTGTTATCATCGATTAATAGCCAATTTTTTCGAATCCTAGAGTTGTTACAAAGCCCTTTTGTTAGAAGCTCCCTCCCGCCTCCTTGACTTGTTTCACTTATGAGTATTAATTGTAGGTACTCAGCTTCAGTCATTCATTAAATTGAATCAAGTGTTCAAAGCATGCACCTTAAACGATGAAGTTGGGAAAAAATAACTCAAAATTATTCAATTTTCACATTTAAAACAGCCACTATTTTGTTTTACGATTACTGATACCACTAGCTGATTCTCAAAGTTATTCATGACACCTATCATTCCTAAAATTTTCATGCAAATCCTAGCAAAACTGTAGTGTCTGAGTCGGTAAAAAGCGCATGTTGTTCCGTAGCCATATGTTGCCATAGTAATACATGCAGCGCATATTGTTCCATAGTAATACAGCGAAATTCAAACCGCTATAACTTCGCTAAATATGATGCAATCTTTATGAAACTTGCAGGGTTATTCAACCTTATAAATAGACATCCACGTACTGAATTTCATTGAATTTAAGGGTACCGTTAAGATTTTATTCAAGAAAACATAAAATCGATAAATCATACTATTACTAACAAAGTTGAGTGAATTGCGACTTCTCACGTATTTGTTGTTGTTGTACTCATCAAGGCCTACATTCTTGATTTTTTTCAGATTTTTCGGATCACAGGTGTCCAATCGCGAGGGGGGGGACACAAATTTTTCGTGTATTTCCCCTCCCTGTGCGCCCCTTGAAGCAAACTTTGCCAAACTAAGACCTGTTTTGAAAAGTTCTCATTAAGACCTTTCATTTGATACCCATATTGGCTACCTTCAATGAAATTTTTTTTTCGGGGGGTCAGTCCCCTACATGGGGAGACCCCCCTTAAATACCTTATAATATTTTTTAGTCGTTGAACTTTGAAGAGATCACCACTTTACACCTACGTACAAAATTTGATGCTTCTAGCTTAAGTAGTTTCCGAGAAAAACTGATGTGACACACGGACGGACGGACGGACGGACGGACGGACAGACAGACGGACAGACGGACAGACAGGACGCGATTTTAGAAGGGTTTTGTAAAATTATTTTACAAAACCCTAAAAAAAGGGTTATGCTTATATAGCTCGTCCGTTGACACAATTATTGAAGAAAGGTGCCAAGTTTGCTATGAATGCAGAACAAGTATGAGCTGTACACCAGTTACAATCACTATTAACGAAAGAACCGGTACTCTGACTTTATAACCGTAATGCGAAGACCGAATTACGCACAGACGCATCCCAGTATGGCTTTGAAGCCGTACTTTTACAGCAAGTAGGCGGTAATCTCCACCCGGTACAATTTTGGAGCAAAAAGACTTCCGAAGCAGAATCGAAGCAACATAACTATGTCTTAAAGGTCAAAGCGGCGTTTTTGGCAATGAGAAAATTCAGATACTACTTGTTGGGTATGAAGTTTAAATTGGCAACAGACTGTTCAGCGTTTAAGCAAACAATAGCAAAGAGAGAAGTTCCACGCGCAGTAGCACAATGGATTTCTTACATGCAAGAGTACGATTTTGAAGTACTGCACCGAAGTGGCGATGCAATGAAACATGCGGACTGTTTGAGCAGATATCCAGAAGTTCTAATTATAAATTCTGAAATAATAGCGCGTATCCGAAAGTTATAAAGACAAGATGGCAGTGGCAGAGATATTAAGAACAACAGGGTATAAAAATTACAAAATGAAAGGTGAACTTATCTACAAGAACATCGATGGAGATGATTTGCTGGTGGTGCCCAGGGCAATGGAAGTTGAAATTATTCGCGAGGGGCATCTAGCCGGTCACTTTGCAGTGCAGGAGACTATGCACTCAATTCAACAGACATATTTTATCCCACACCTGGAATATAAAGTGACAAACTTCATTAAAAATTGCGCCAAATGTATCATAGCCAACAAGAAACTTAGTAAAAAAGAAGGCGAACTAAAGTGTATTAATAAAGGAGGTCAACCACTAGAGACGTTGCACGTCGATCACATTGGGCCAATGGATGCAACAGCGAAAAAGTATAAATATATTTTTTCTATTATCGACGGGTTCACGAAATTCGTATGGTTATTTCCAACAAAAACTACAGCCGCCGACGAAGTTATAGGCAAGTTATTGTGGTGGTCAGACAGTTTTGGATATCCACATTGCATAGTAAGTGACAGGGGTGCAGCTTTTGTGTCGCAAGCCTTTGGTGATTTTTGCAACGAGTATGGCATCAACCATGTATTAACAACAACGGGCGTTCCTAGAGGAAACGAGCAAGTCGAGAGGGCAAATAGAGTGATTCTATCCGTATTATCGAAGCTATCAGCAGATGATTCATCGAAGTGGTATAATTATATTAGTCAAGTGTAGAAAGCGATTAACTCAAGCTGCACAGTTCGACAAAACTTTCACCGTTTGAGCTCATGTTTGGCGTTAAAATGAAGTTAAATATTAGCAGCAACATACTCAACGTGATACAAGAAGAATGGCTATCATTGTTTGAAGCTACTCGACAACAAACCCGCGAAGAGGCAAAGCTACAAAAAAAAAGCGCAAGATACATACAGAGCAAATTACAACAAACGTCGCAAAAAAGATGTTATTTATCAACTAAATGATTTGGTGGCAATAAAACGAACGCAATTTGTTGCTGGAAAGAAATTAGCAACTGAATATTTGGGACCTTACAGGGTGAGCAAAGTCAAGCGCAATGGAAGGTATGATGTTGTGAAAGCAGCTGATTTTGAAGGTCAGTGTAAAAGCATGACCAGTAGTGACAATATGAAGCTGTGGAGATACGCTGCAGACAACGAAGACTTTTTGTCATCTGGGACAGATGACGAGCAGGATGGCCGAGTGTAAACGTAATGGCAATCAGTCATGTTAGCGTGGCAACACTGTATAAGCGGTTCTGGACATTTGGTCGTGCCTTTGATCAGACACAGTTGATTTTCCGACGTTGCGGTGCTAAGGTCGTGTGTGCTACCTTATCCTCAGTAGATGTGTATTCAATTACTTTTTAATTTATAATTCATTTAAATAACTCATCGTTACTTTAATTTGTTAGACTTAAACAAAACAAGTCGTTTTACAATTCTTACATAGATATATATATATATATATATATATATATATATATATATATATATATATATACATACATATATATATATATATATATATATATATATATATATATATATATATATATATATAGGGTGATTCATAACAAGTGTACGCATGTGAATGGGCCTTTACTCTTATTTATCACCAACTTCAGGTCCATTATTGACAGATTATGACAGTTTGGTCTTTGACAATTCTCAACATGGCGTCATATACATCAGCCGAATGTTTAATTATTGTAAAAACTTATTACAAAAATAATGGTTCGCCAGTGCAAACATTTTGCGCTCTGCGTGAAATCGAATAATTTCACGTAATGGACACATGAATTGGCCGGCGAGATCGTGTGATTTGACTCCTTGCGACTTCTTTCTTTGGAGATTTCCAAAGATCGTGTTTACGCTGATGCTTCCCAGACTACTAAAGCATCAAAAAACAATATTCGAGCCAACATACGCCTAATAACGCCGGAAATGTGCGAAATTGTCATCGAAAATTACAATCATCGTTTGATAGTCTGTAAAGCAGCACGAGGTGCACATATGCCCGAAGTAATGTTTCATATTTAATTGTAAGGAACCAAATTTATAATGAATAAACATTACAGCTCAATCTTCACAAAAACTATGTTTTTTTTTTGACAAAATGTGTACACTTGTTATGAATTATTTACCGTGAAAATATATTTAGATTTTTAATAAATTTCTTTTAATGAGCTTATTAAATTAAGGTTGTTAACAAAGTTACAAATTCTGAAATTTCACAAACACAAAATTGAGCGCACACTCAGAAAAAGCGGGAACTCACCTATCTAGTTCCTCAGATTTGTAACCCTCTGAAATATACCACTGAATTCAAATCGCAGCCTGAACCTTATTGAAGTTTTCTACTTACGACATTTGATTTCAAAGAGAAGTAGGTGATAATTGTTAAAAGTGTGGTTACTTATTGTGAAAATGGGAGGTAAACGAAACCCAACCAATATTTCTACTCGAGAACTTATTGTTAAGCTATGCTGCAAGGGTAAATCATTACGGGAAATTATGAGGAAATCGTGGGATGGAAACATTCTACAATTCAGAAAATTGTAACTAAGTGGAAATGCGACGGAACCTTAAAGAATAGCTCTAGATGAAGAAGAAAAAAATTATTTCACAACATGATGAATGGCTCATTGTTAGGAAGGTTAGAGCAAATTCTAACACAAATGCTCCGAAATTGACCGCAGATATGTCCACTTCGAGAAAAGGCAATTTGGAATAATTTAATCAGAAGATTTGCTCCGAAAAAAACTGTTACAATACCAGTATGCCCTATGCATACTGGCATGAAATGGGAGCTCGATTTGATGTGTATCCTATATAAATCATCAAGGCTCCCGGGGAGGAATCTCACTGCATGACACTTACCTATTACTTTTTTCCATTTCAATCTAGATCAACATAGACGAGAGTTAGTTTGAAGAGTAATTTTATTACGTTATTAATTTCTTTGCACATTTAAATGCTGCCCTAGTCGCCAATGTTTACATTTTTGGAATTTTTTTGTATTCTTTGTAAACTTCCAACGACAAATATTGAATAAGGCGCCTTTGACATTCATTTTAACTCGGAATTCTTAACTATTGGTGGGAGCTGTGTGAGTGTTAGCCTGTAGAGGGGAGGACTAAACTGGCCCATGACCTTGGCTTACACCCACTGACACTGTATGTGGGCAAGACGACTACACTGGCCTGTGTCCTCGACTCACGCCCAATGACACTATATGTTTGAACTGCCTACGCCCGTGTCCTCGGCTAATGCCCAATGACACTGAATCTTTGAAGAGCCTTGGCGTGTGTCCTCAGCTTACACCCAATAACACTGAAAACTTACATTGGCTCGGTCCTTGGCTTACGCCTAGTGACACTGAACCCTTTTTTGGCTCGTGTCCACGGGTTACGCCTAGTGAGACTGAACACTCTTCTACTACGATCAATGGTTTATATAGGTAAAATCAGTCGATGCTGCGTGAAGCTCAATCTTTAATTACGCAGGGTTTGACAACTATGCTGAGCTTGCCAGTGAATTGCATTTTCCCCAATCCATAACTTCATACCCAATTCCATAATGCATTACCTCCATTATTTGCTTAATGTGAAATTCACGCCGAATCTGCATCTTTATTAATTTCTTCATTCTAACCCATAACTTCATCTGTAAGCTCCCTACAAGTTGTTATGAAACATGTTCGAATGATTCCTATAATTGATTTATTGTTTTTTTTTTTGACAAGGTTGCCACTTGTCTTGTGCCGGCGATATTTGTTTTCATTTCATCCAGGTAATTCAAACATCTTTGCCATACAAAAAAATTTTCAAAATAAAACAAAATTTACAAAAACAGCAAGAAAAGAATTAGAAATGTAAAGACGACTCAAACCTTTGGAAGGATGCTAAAAGGCATGAAGTAAATAAAAAAAAACTGATCCCTCCAAAAAAACAATCCAATAAAAGACATCTTAAGTTTGATGGCTTGAAGCTATCTGACACAGATCCAGATTGTGTAAAGTCTATTGACTCATGTCTTTCAGAAATGAAAATCTGAGTGGAAACCCTCTGAAGGATGACTATTTTCTGAAGAAAACGAGATGAAATTTGGGCGCAGTGCCTTTTCTGCAAAATGTGAACACATAATGAGGGCGTAGGATGTGAAAAAGAAAATTATGTGTCTGATTTTGGCAACTAAACGTAATTGAAAATAAAAAAATAACGGTTTGTACTGTTCAAATAATGCATCCTTTTCTTCAATGGAAATGCATTTTTACGGTATTTGGAAAATCATTTTACAATATCCTACTGAAATCGCGTCCTGTTTGTCCGTCCGTCCGTATGTCACATCACTTTTTCTCACAAATTACATAAGCTAGAAACACAAGATTTTGTAAGTAGGTGTAAAATGATGCCCACTTTAAAGTTACATCACAAAAAAAAATTTATAAGATGTTGAAGGGGGGGTCTCTCTATATAGGGGAGTGGCCCCCGAAAAAAAAGTTTCATCGCATGTAGGCAATATGGGTATCAAACGAATGGTCTTAATGAGAGCTTTTCAAAACAGGTCATGAAATGACAATTTTTGCTTTGAGAGGGAAAGGGGAAATGCACGGAAATTTTGTGTCCCCCCCTTTGATTCAAAAAACCTGAAAAAAAACAAAGAGGTGAAACATTAAGAGTACAAGGGCAACAAATACCTCTGAAGTCGAAATTCGATCAAAATTTAATAAATTTTACGTTTTTGCCCATAAAGTCAAAATAGAGCCCTTAAATTTCTCAAAAACTACTATTCAAGTTTTCTGAAAGCAATTGTATGTGCTCTGAAAGTTTCACAATAATCGAACAATAGACAGCTGAGTTATAGCTGATTGAATATCTAACAATAACAACAACATTAACACTTGATACTAGGGAGATACACGTTTGCAACGGACATAGACACTATAAATATGTAGGACTTTTAGAAATGGTTTGTAATACTGATGGATTATCATGACCAATTAAGCGATGGGGTCAAAACACTTGAAACCAAATGGCATCGAGTATAAAAATATAATAGCCATAATAATTCTTCGCACTCAATTTATAGAATCTGTATACTAGTCAAGTTTTGAAATGCAGAATGTATTGTTTGATTTACTAATTGCTTTAAAATACCCTACTAGCAGGAGCACTCTCCTGCTACTTCAACTTGTTTATCCTTCTCAAGGTATTTCTATATAATTACCATGGGGTAGGCGTGATACCTGTTCTTTCCTTGAGAAATTTCAAAGGGCTATAACTTTCGTGAATATAATTGGATATTCATCAAACTTGCAAAGTATTAGGATCTTATTTAAAACTCCTTGAACATCGGTTTTCGTTGAATTAAAGGGTACCCATATGATTTTATTGTTGGAAATGTGAAATTCGATGTTGACACTATTAATGCATTGTTGAGTGAATTTTGACTTCCGAGGTACTTGTTGTTGTTGTGCTCATAAAAACCTATCTCCATAATTTTTTTCAGATTTTTCGGATAATGTGTATTACCCCTTCCTGTGCGCCCCCTGAAGCAAAAAAAAACAGTTTTAGATCTCATTAAGACCTTTCATTTGATACCCATATCGGCTACCTTTGATGAAATATTTTTTTTTCAGGGGCCACCCCCTATATGGGGAGCCCCCCTTAAGAACCTTGTACAAAATTTTCTGTTGTGAAAGTTTGAAGAGGGCATCACTTTACACCTACACAAAAAATTTTCAGTTTGTAGCTTATACGGTTTGCGAGAAAAAGTGCTGGGACACACGGACGGATAGACAGGCGCGATTTTAGTAGGGTTAAGCGCAGGCCCATAATACCACCTGTCCCCCCTATATTATATATATATATATATATATATATATATATATATATATATATATATATACATATATATACATATGTATATATATATATATATATATATATATTTATATATATATATATATATATATATATATATATCTAGACATATATATATATATATATATATATATCTAGACATATATATATATATATGTAGGTATATATATATATATATATATATATATATATATTTATTTTGTATTCAGCAACATGATTTTCTTGAGGATCTGCGAGACATTCAACTACAGAGGCAGGTAAACAAGAGCAGACCCTTATCGGGTCTGGCTCCCTTCTTGGACTTGGACGGAATCCTGCGCGTTGGCGGGAGGCTGGAGGCATCACAACATGCCTTCGAGGCTAAACACCCTATGTTGCTGCCGTATGCGAATGCGTTACTGATGACGGATATTCATTGCAACAATTGCCATCTCGGAGCTCAGGCGCTGTTAGCTAGCACAAAACAACGCTTCTGGCCTATCAAAGGGAAGCAGCTAGCACGGGCGATTGTTTGACAATGCGTGTGATGTATCAAGGCAAGGCCACAACTGTTCAATTAGATCATGGGGAATCTACCAGGTGCTCGCGTGCAAGTGGCTCGCCCGTTCATCCGATCGGGCATCAACTTCTGCGGACCAGTGCTGATACACTACCGAGGCAGAGGTGTGCGGCCTCGGAAGGGATGCATCACTATATTCTGCTGCTTCGCTACCAAGGCCATCCATCGGGAATTGGTGAGCGATCTCAGCAGAGAAGCTTTTATCGGTGCTCTGAAGCGTTTCAACGGGAAACGAGGTCTCTCCAAGGACATCTATTGGGACAATGCGACCGATTTCGTAGGTGCGCAAAGTAAGCTTCATGAACTGTCTTCTTCACCTCACTCAGCAGAGGGTCAACACAAGGTGGCTGACTCTTGCAACACTCGGGGAATACAATTTCATTTCATCCCTCCTCGCACCCTCGTTTTGGTGATTGTGGGTGGCAGCCGTCAAATAAGCCAAAAATCTGCTTCATCGAGGCGTTCCATCAGCCACACTCACGTAGGAAGAACTGAACACCCTGGTGGTCCAGGTGGAGGCCATCCTCAACTCTAGGCCTCTAACTGCGATGTCCGACGACCGGGAGACTTCCCCATCGACAAACCCCTCACAGTCATGGTAGATGCTCGGGCGGAGCCTGTCACTGGTGGACTGTATGCCCGGTGGAAGCGGATGAATTATTTGAAGGGCGAGTTTTGGTGACAATGGTCCAGGGATTATTTGAACCAACTCGATATCGCGTTAAGTGATGACAAGGTCAAGCAAATGCTACCCGGGGAACCATTGTCATCATCAAGGACGATAACCTACCAACTATGAAATGGCCCCTGGGACGAATCATAGAAGCACATCAAGGGGCTGACGGCTTCGTCAGAGTCGCAGACGTGAAGACAGCCACTAGAACAGTAAGAAGGTTCATCCATTGTCTAGCGCCACTACCAGTGATCGAGAACACGACACCAAAAGCAACTGGTCCCGAGACGAATACGCAAATCCATCCATAAGCACAGCATCAGGCAGATACACCCAGCAATTATCAAAAGGGGCCTCAGTCCAAGAGTAGAAGGACACCACTCCTATCGCTCCTTCTGGTCTGCCCACCGATCCCTCTAACACAAACAGTGGCCAATCCCATCAAGGTGTCATTAACTGGACCACATCCAGGACTGCATTTTCAATTATTGAGAAATGCCTTCCTGTCGACAAGCGAGTGGAAACTTTGGTCTGCTGTAATCTGGAAGCCTACTGGATGGAGCTGCTCACGCTAAAGAACGGCACAATCTGGCTGCAACGACTATGTGATCATGATCCTCGGCACACTTACGGCTTACATCTGCATGAGCAGTTCCACCACTTAACCGACTAGCTTTCCAGCGCAAACCAGATGCTGAGGATCAGGTCAAAGCGAGGAGCAATAAACGCAGTGGGCGGACTAGCAAGGTCGTCATTCGGGGTTCTGACGAGGAGTACGCTAGCCAAATAGCTCAGGTCATTAAGACGATGCAGGGAGATCAAGACAAGCTGCACTCCCTACTCAAAAATCAAACATCAATTATCGACTCGACATTGAACCTCCTCGGCAAAACGGAACAGATGGCTCAAAAACATTTCACTTCTTTTGAGCGCGAACTGGCAAAACTTTCCAATGAGATCAAGGGTCCGCAACTTGAAGGCACCACAGCTCGAGCTCCAAACTTAATTTCAATGCTATCCTTACAGATGACGTTGGCGACTCTCAATCTGCAACGTATTCAATCCAGCATCTTACACGTGATCACGGACACACAGCATGGGAACTTCAACCCTCTGCTGTTTCCAACAGCAGCTTAATACAGCAATTAATTAATTGGCTTGACATCTATCAAAACCAAGACAAATGTGGACTTCATCCTTTTCGAGCTCAGAATACCACTCATCGATGTATCAACTTTCGAACTGTATCAAATCCTACCAATACCAACGGCGAAACGTAACCATCTCATTGCCATACAGCCTACTACTCTTTATCTGATCATCAGCCCACATCACGACGTATACTATCCACTCAACGAGATAGGCTACGCTGCCTATAACTGGATGGAGCCAAACATTCACCAATGCCAACAGTCACATCCGTTGTTATCAGAGGGACGCCAATGTGAGCACTTGCGAGGTAATGCTGCTAAAGGGGACACCGCCGAAGACCCAACTGTCACCTGGTTGAGCTGCCTATATCCTTCTCGTGAATGAACACCCTACAATCCAATGAGTTGCTATTCGCGCCTTAATAAATTTACGGTAAGAGAAGAGACCCAGGACAAAGGAGTCCTGACGAAACATTTTGGAGGCCCCGGTGAGATCAAAATGTTTGCGCCTTGGCTTCTTTAACCTGGCCTCTCTTCTCTTACCGTTAATTTATTAAGGTGCGAATAAATCGGTTTTAAATCAAAAAGCTTGATAAAACTTCCACTCGATGTATTAAAAAATATATGAAATATTTCTCACTTTCTTTATCAATAAATAACTTGGTTATTTATTAAATATTACAAACAATTTGCTTATAAAGCCCTTGTTGTTACCTTTCACTTTCCTTTAACGTTTAAGAATTTCGAAAACACTTCCGCCCCTATCAAACGTTAAATCCTAACTCCCTAATTGAATACATTTTATCCGTCTTCAAGTTTCATTAAAACTAAACACATTAATGTTTATCTTCTTATACAAGAAAACGCTAACTCTAGAGCGCACATAAGCGTCTCTGGCATGGAACCCGCTGACGCTCGCGTCAGATGTGGAGATTCACATTGCATGATATCTGATACACGAGATAAGATCTGAACAATATTTTGCTGA